>JAVHZZ010000002.1:34100893-34225893 GCA_036250195.1 Mixophyes australis | reverse complement strand
AATGGGCTTAATGGAGAAAACCAAATCAATCTCATAGCTGTGTAATTATTATATGCAAGGTAGTGAGAACCCTGCTGTAGGTTATATCAATAGTAGAAGCCACCAAAACATTATGTGACCATACAAAGCACAAGGCTGTAGGCCAATTTCTTTTATACAGAAGTGTCACAAAATCTGAGATAACTTCTAAAAGCCTTATATATTTATATCAGGGGTATATTATTCCTTATTATCCAAACCCATTTTTTTATAATATCCAAACTTATCCAAACTTTCTCAGTGCGAGGAACCTTTAGGGTCTTCAAAAATTTTTCAAGGCACCCCTAAGCCAAAATAATTACCAAATAGCCCCATGCCTTGCATTCCACCGGCCCTGGCCGCAGCACCACTATGAGATCACCGTGGCACCCCAGGGAGCCACGGCGCACAGTTTGGGTACCACTACTTTTTAAAAAGAAATGTCTCTAATGCACACTGAAGTGATGACATCAGGATTCATAGTTCATGTGGATATAATTTACAATAGTCTATGCCTACTGTATATAAACATAATTTTTGGATTTCCTGATTATTATTCTTTGTTTATTGCTAAATACAGTAGCAAATACAGCATACTTGACAACTTTTCCTTGTTGGCTTCAGAGAGATCCCGGGGGAGGTGGGCACGCGGGGGCGGGGCTTGACGAATTGTATCATTTTGGCACTGCCCCTTAAACTATTGACACAATTTTGTGCAAGTACAGCAGAAGGCGGGGCTAAGATGACGTGATATTTGCGCCATTAAGCCCCACCCCTGCCACTTATCTATTGCGGGGGCGAGAACCGGGTGGTTGCCCTATTCTCTCGGACATTCTGGGAGATCAGCTAATGAATCTCTAGAGACTTTTTCATTTCGGTCTCCATTACTGAAGTCATGTTGTCTTACCTGTCAGTCTTTGATTAAGTCTTGGTCTCCGTGAAAATGGCCACCTCCATAGGCATCAATACATGGACATAGGACACAATTTGTGAACAGTGTCATCATGCCACAGATGGCGAAGCCAACCACGTCTTGTACTGGCTCAGCATCAGGGAGAATGCCAGACTCTTCAGGGAGTGAGGGAGATCACCCCTAGTTCAGGGAGTCTCCCTGACAATCAGGGAGAGTTGGCAAGTATGAAATACAGTATAATCATCAGAAAATACAAATAAAACAAGATTGCAAATGTGTCACAGACTTGTTGAGCTACAATAACACATTCAGCGTGAGAAGACATATTGTGGAAATGTCAGAATGCTGACACTAATATTCTGGTGAAAGTTTTCTAATTGCACTGAAGGGTTTCTATAGCATTGATCTTTCCTGCAATCACAGGCTGATTCAGATTGTGTGTCTATTTGCATTCTCTCATCTCACCTGCCTTTCCAGAACCATGAATAAATCAACAGAACAGATGGTGGAAGATTATCAATAAAAAGCGTTGTTAGCCTCAGTGTGAATCCACTATACTCAGTCAACATGCTTCTCTAAGCCACCTGCTCATTTATTACATTCAGAATAACTTTTTCCCAGTATACAGAGTGTTTTGTCATAGTGGGAATGAATAAATTATTTCTAAATATTTTACATCATTTCATTGCTTCATTATGAGTTGGTGTGCGTCCACATTTGCAGAATACAAACAGTGCATAAACAAATAGCTGGTGTTAATTAAAGTCTACATACAATAATATATTTTACGGATACATTACAGAACAAGTGCAATATCTGATGTTATTGAATTTTTAGATTATTTTAAAATGTATTTGGGTAGTGACAATAGCAATAGATTCTGAGGGGTAGATTTCTCAAACCTTCAAAAATGGAATTATTATAATTAGAGATGCTCAGGTTCAGTTCTTCGGGAACCAAACACACGCAAACTTAGGGGATCCGAGTATCGAGCCGAGCCGGCTCGGTACTGTCGCGCGACCTCGGAATTGAAAACGAGGCAAAACGTCATTATTACATCGTCGGATCTCAGATCTCGCGAGTTTTGCATCCCTTTTTAAGATCCAAATTAACGGTGGGTGGGATGGAGGTTCGGACCCCCCCTTTTTCTTTTCTGCCACTGCTGTGTGCCAATGTGTTCTAGATGTGGTATGAACTGCCGTGTGTTTGTGTCATTGCTCTGATGCTTACCATCCAGCCAGGTCTCCGCAGTCTCTGTTTGAAAGTGTATGAAAATAATATTGTGACCTGTGAGGTGGTCAACATTGACTGCAAATTACTTGAAATTAGTGTTAATGAGGTTAATAATAATGTAGGCACAAAAAAGTTTTAAATTAAGTGATTTTAGCATATTTTAGGATTTTTCCTACAAAATCCAAAACCAAAGCACATGAAGGCGATTTTGACAAAACCAAAACCAAAACATGAAGCTAATCCAGATCCAAAACCAAAACCAAAACCACTTCACAGGGGTCAGTGAGCATATCTAATTATAATGGACTATCTACACTATCTATGTAAACAAAACTATAGATTTTCATTTTGTGTTGCGACGAGTTACTGTCAGAACAGTTAACAAGCTGTTATTGGACGTGTTTAGGGCATTTTGGACCAACCTATAATGAACTGAAGCGATATAAGTATATTAAGTACAGTGTGTTCTGCACTGATATGAGGCTTTGTTTTATGCTTGCCGGCTTTGGCTCTTCAGTAACTGGCTGTAACTAGTGCAGCTGGTTCTGTAAGTGCAAATGATAAAGAGACAAGAGAGTTGAACTGGTTTGTACATTATGATTGCTGTGTACAATATTTTTTATTCTTTTGTTTTTCGTTAGTTTTAATTGATTTAGGAATCCGTTGGTTAAACCAATTACAAGTCCAATCAGTCAATAAGGAATTTCTAATTGTACATGCAATAAGGTCAGAGGGGAAACGGGTTGGGTGGGGAGTATGGCAATGCTGGTTTCATGGATTCTGCTTTGTTTTCTGAGAGTTGAATCTTTTTTAAGCACATGATAAATTGACTTTATGACCCATGGGGGTTGTACAAATGAAAACCATTAGGAACTTGTGAACACAATGTTGGTGAAAAAGGCATACTTGTGGGTAATATGAATACCTGGGTACACTTGGGTCATTTTAAAGTGTATTTGGGCAGTGACAATTGTAATAGATTCTGAGGGGTAGATTTATCAAACCTTCTCTAAAAGGAAAAATGGAGGTGTTGCCCATAGCAACCAATCAGATATTAGTTATCATTCATCTAGTGCATTCCACAAAATGATAGCTAGAATTTGATTGGTTGCTATTGGCAACACCTCCACATGTCCTTTTTAGAATGTTTGATATATTTACCCGAGTGTTTTCTGGATCATTTTAATTGGTAAATTGCTCCAGGGACAAGTGTATGTGTGTGACTGATATAATGAACTGATTAGATATAAGTATAGAACATACAGTGTGTTCTGTACTAATATCAGGCTTTGTTTTATGCTTTGGCTCTTCAGTATCTGTCTGTAACTAGTGCATCTGGTTATGAAAGTGCAAGTTAGAACGAGAGACGAGAGAGTGTTGAAAAAATTAAAAATGATGAACACATTGCTGATGAATAAGGCATATTCCTAGAAACCACTTGGAATTAATTTATTTATTGTTGTTGTTTATATAGTGCCTACATATTACACAGGACAATGTTTAATCATACACATCAGTCCTTGCCTCATTGGAGCTTACAATCTATATTCCTTACCACACGGATACACACAAACACACATACTAGGGTTCATTTAGTCAGTTAGCCAATTAAATTACCAGTATGTTTTGGAGTGTAGGAGGAAATTTAAGCACTCAAAGGAAACCTACGCAAACACAGGGAGGACATATAAACCCCACACAGATTAGGCCCAGGTCGGAATCGAACCCATGACCCCAGTGCTGTGAGACAGCAATACTAACTATGATGGCTCCGATCACATGTTCCGCTTAAGTAAACCAGACAGGTCAAAGAAAAAATTATCAAAAATAAAATGGATGGTATACTAAATAAATGATAATTAGAATCGGATTGGCTGTTATAGGCAACATCTCCACTTTTTCAAACCAGCAGTTTAGTAAATATACCCCTAGATGTCCTTTAGATAAAGACTGGGGTAATCATGACTCCAAACATATGGTGGCCATAGGGATCAATGATCCCTATAGTCAATTACTTTTTTTTAAAAAGGGGTTGCTGCTCAATCAAAATAATAATTCCTAAAACTTAGTGAACAAAAACTTTTAAAAATCCTAATCATCCCTGTGCCAACATTAACCATAAATTAACCCAATCCCAGTGTTAACTTTAACCAAACCTCTAATAACAATGCTCCCATTTATAATACCCGCTTAGAAAACAGCCTAAACAGACATTATAGGTTGATATAGAGAAAGGGTAATATAAAGTGACTAATACAATTTGGTGCACTTTTCTGGAGAGAGAATACCTGAGGGTAAATTTATCAAGCTGCAGGTTTGAAAAAGTGGACATGTTGCCTATAGCATCCAATCAGATTCTAGTTATCACTTATTTATTACATTCTACAAAATGACAGCTAGAACCTGATTGGTTGCTATAGGCAACATCTCCACTTTTTCAAACCCGTAGCTTGATAAATTTACCCCCAAGACTCCAAAAGCTTTAAGCATAGCTATGCCAGCAGTGTGGTTGGTAGCCCAGAAGAAATGCTGGTATTGCTAGTTTTAAACAAGCTCTGCATGGATATAAAGTCTCCACAACTATTCTTAGGTCCTACTACAGTGATGACTAACCTGTGAGACTCCAGGTGTTGTGAAACTACAAGTCCCAGCATGTGTTGCAAGCTATCAGCTAGTTTTCTACTTGCAAAGGATGCTGGGGCTTGTAGTTTCACAACACCTGGAGTCTCACAGGTTAGCCATCACTTTACTACTACAATGTATATTTGATAAATATCCTCAAAAGAGAATAGATTAATTATTAGCACAAGTAGTTAGATTTCTCAGTGAGCTTATAACAACCTGTATCATTCCACAGAATTATAGAATTAAGTATAAACCCCACAGGAAGTCTTGGTAGATATATGCAAATTGCTCATTTGCCCCTGTAGGCTAACTGTGTAGCCAGAGCCGCTGTCTAGTGTAGATAGACATAGAAAGACGTCAATCCAACATCCATTACAGCTGTTTCCAGCTTATTCACTCTCCAATGTAAAACGTGTTTAGGTCCCTGAACTGCAATTAGTTAAATGCAAGATTTAAACCGGCTCATAGGGTTAAGAAAATACAAAACTAAAATTCTTCCATAGGGTGGAAGGAATTTGTTGTTATTGATTAGAAAATAAAAAAGCAGATGGGTATGTTTCCATTTAAGCAGTAACACCATCTGCAGGGGATGATATACTAGAATGATTAACATACCATTGGAAGATTAGCATTAGAAATAAGGGAGGTTGGATGAAATTAGCATTATTACAATGCACGGGATATGTTAATACATAGAAATCATTAGCGAACTGCATTCGTTAAGTGAAAGTAAAGCCTAATTAAAGAACTTTAATAGTGACAATATTTAGCCTATGCTTTAACATAGGTAACAACCTTTGATAATTAACCCAATTTAATTATTGATTATACCTTAATTATCATATTTAGTAAACATGACACTATAAAAACCTTTCAGAGAAAAGAGATCTTCTTTCTGATTCTGGCTTATTCACATCCATCTGCGTTTAAAGCACTTTTCGTGCATCAATAAACACATGGAAAGGGCCTTAAAACTTGGACAACTAAGATCTAATAGTGACATTCACATTAATGACTTCTAAAATGTTAACAATGCGGTTAAAATGTTACAACGTAGCACGTCCTACCTCTTAATGTTAATGTGCACTGCCAGTACAATAGATTGCATTTGTAAAAACGCAACACATAACATGTGCTTGTCAAAAGCCTTACAAATACATTACAATAAAGTGTCTGAAGCAAGTGTTAGTTATCAGGTGATTTATACATTTACCCAGTGCATATGTGTGAACAAGCCCTCAAAGGTCTAAAACAGTGATGGGCAACATCTCTTCATCTATGGCCCTCCAACCTTTCAAGGGTCTGAACAGCGTGACCTCCCTGCGTTGCGTTGTGGTGTGGCAGGAAGTCAGCTACTCCCGGTCTGCCTTATTCTCTGCTTTAACAAAGTAGAAAATAAGATAGGGAGCACCTGGTTGGGGGTCTGCAGATGAAGGCTTGGTGGGCCTCTGTTGTCTTTTGCTGGTCTAAAAAGAATTATCTCCATCCCTCCCAGAGATACTACTGGCCAAAAATGACACGTGTCACCTAACATTTTCAGCATACAGATGGAGTAGTATAACACCCAGAATGTTATTTGCAGAACAGTTCCAATTTTCCATTGGAAGAAATGGTCACATTCTATTGCATCTTACTCAAGGGTGTTCTTGAGTGGCTTGAGGTACACAAGATGCCACAGAATTTCATTCCAAAATGTGTGATAACACTCTCTCTAATTGGTGATAAATGTCTCTTTGAAGACTACTTCAACTTCATTTATTATATCAAGCTAGCCTCCATAATGCAAACAAACCGTGGTCAGTTCAGATCTTCAGTTCTCTGTTAGAGATGCTGGAATAATTATACCACTTTGAAATTTTATTTGAATTTGGCTGGTTAGGTCTCAAATGTGTTTGCGGCCACCCTGCCACGGCCGTGGCCAAAGTTGGATTCGCAGTTCCAAGTTTGTGGTCGCAGTTTAAAGTTGACATTTGTTGTTCACGTTCGCAGCTCTTAAAGGCATTAAATTGAACTGTAAAACAGTGCCTGTTCAAGCTTACTGCATTTTATGGCGTGTTTAGCAGTTTTCTAATTTGAACAGCAAATATTACTATGTTTAAGTTCGAAGTTCACTGTTCGCGTCAAAAAAAGCGTTAATGTAGCCATTATGCTTGAACAAGCTTAAACTCATTAAAACAGTAATGGGCCAATCTGAAACACTTCAAGGGCTGTAACAAGTGTTACAAACTCTAACAAAGACATCTGACAATAAAGCAGTAAGGAGCTGCGGATAAAGGCTCGGAGGGTCCACTGAAAACTTGGGGCTGCCTGTTGCCCACCACAGTGTGTTAGAACATGGTCCAACCTGTTTGCCTTGCTCAAATGCTTCACAATTTTTTAGCTTAAACTTTGAGAATTGTTCAAGAATTTTTAAATTTTAGAACCAGTTTGAGAACCATTTTGAAACAATCTTAAGCACCTTTACTCTCTACAACAGAGAGAGCCAACCTGACACACCTCAGGGGCCCTCTAACCTTCAAAATGCCGCATAGTACCCTAAGTCTCAGACATAAGTTAAAACAAGACATTTAATCAATTAAAGAGATACCTATGTGCAATAACATATCAGGAATTGTAAACAAGTGTTACAAGCTATAACATACAAATCAATAAAGCAGAAAGCAGCTGGTAGCCGCAGGTGAATGCTTGGAGGTCCTCTTGTAGACCAAGGGTCACTAGTTGCCAATCACTGCTCTTCAAGTCTACCTGTAATAGATTCAGCATTATATCATTCCACCAGGCCTCCTAGCTAGTGGGGATTTAGCTTATTGAGTATTCTTTACTGCAAAGCCATCACCCACACATGTGATTTGATGATAGGTACAGTGCCAACATGTTTATGACTTTTTAAAGTTTTGTTTCACTGTTGTGGCTCAATAGATTAGATTAATAAGAAAAATGTCAGTATAGTAAAAGATATTTAAAGGTTAAACACGCCATAGCCATGTTTGACCTCAGACATCACAGTGTCATTTAAAGTACTGTGAAGTGTAATTGTATTTTAGCGGACAGAGAGCCACCTTTCATTTTGGAGCTAGAACCCCTAGCGAGAGAACTAATATATTGTTTTTACTTTATTTTCACACTTCTTTAGTAGGATCTGAGCAGAATTTCATATTTCCTGCCTCCCCATGAAATCAATTGACTTTTTATATGAATAAACACAACATGACAATTGTGGATGTGTAAGCTATTTTGCTTTTACGGTACCACAACTCTGTTTAGTCAGTGATTTCGACTCGTACCTTTTCTGTACCATTAATATTACGGTCATAATTCTTTTCAACAGATCACCGTTGGCTGAAGATGGAAGTTCAGAGTTCAGAGTTATAGAGTATAGCGCAGTGTAATATAGTTCTGCCTAAAGGGTAATTGCAGTACAATGATTAATATATCATCGTTTCTATCTGGTTGCCAATTACATGGAAAGAAAAACATTTTACTATCCTAAAACTAAATTGTTTAAGAATTTGTATTTTGTATTGTTTTTACATATTTATTTAGTATGGATGCCAGGCTAGAGACAGCTTTAAATTCATTAAAAAAAAAAATGTTTATAATGTTATGTTTGTGTTGCTGCCAAATACCAGATGTCTAATGAGGATGATAGAATTGGCACACCAATTTGATGATAATGTAATGAATCCGTTTTTTATTTTTTCTAAAAATCAATTTGTATTAGTCAGATTGCCAATATTTTTTTTTCAGTCGAAAGTATAGTATTCCATTATAATGGAATAGTTGGCATGTTTTGAGATGCTATTACATAGCACATTAAATAGTACATTAAATGCAAAATATGTGGTCATTAACAAAGACTACGTTGCTCTTCCACGTACCCAAGCTTCCCTCAGCTTAAGCTGAGCAAGAGGACTGATATTGCAATGTGCATTGCTCCAAGATGACCGCTATGGCCGATAATCATTCTATGGAAATCATTATGATTATTATCAGCCATGGTGGAAAATTAAGATTGGAAGATGACCATAATCGACCTCTGTGATGTCATATTCTCATCTTGTCATTTGAACTGAAAAATGAATGGACGGATCTTGTCCAATTTGGACATCCACATGACTGGTCAAGTTAACAGCCACCCTCAGTTCGGGCAGCATGATGGCTTAGTGATTAGCACTTCTGCCTCACAGCACTGGGGCCATCAGTTCAATTCCTGACCATGGCTGGCATGGGTTTACCCTTGGTTGTTTCTCCCACACTCCAAAAACATACTGGTAGGTTAATTGGCTGCTATTAAATTCATCTTAGTCTCTCTTGGTCTGTGTATGTATGTTAGGGAATTTAGACTGTAAGCTCCAATGGGGCAGGGACTGATGTGAATGAGTTCTCTGTACGGCGCTGCGGAATTAGTGGTGCTATATAAATAGATGATGATGATGATGAGTCTCTGGTCAAGTGGTAAGATCAGCTGTTTGCTCACCTTAACAGTTACATTAACAGGAATGCTTTTTGTACAATTATTCTGAGGGGAGACGAAGCACAATGTCACTAGAGAAAGTGGCAGACATTTCAATACCAGCCATGATTACCAACATAACTTGAAAGTTCAATCCAAGGCAATCCAAGAGTAAAGGAAACCTATGCAAACCCATAGATTTGTATCCACTGCTAGTACAGCAGCTTCAATTTGTAATTTTAATGATCCAACTACATACTATGGGGGGCATTCAATTGCTGGCGATGTGGAGTCTGGACACTGTGCTGCACACATTGGGCCTGAGTCATTAAGGAGAGCAAAGCATAAAAAATGAGTAAATGTTTTCCAGGACAAACCATGCTACAATGCAAGGGGTGCAAATGAGTTTATTATTTTGCACATAAGTTAAATCTTGGCTGTTTTTTCATGCAGCACACAAATACTTGATGGCTTTATTTTTGCACTGAAATTTAAAGTTGGTCTAGGACATGTCCTATCCCAACTACAAATCTGTCGCCGCATTTTAAATTTACCTCCCCCCTCCATTTCAACATGGTTTTGCCCAGGTGCAGAGTTACTACTTTTATATGCTTTGCTCTCCTTAATGACTCAGGCCCATTGTCGGCAATTACAGTAGAAATCTCCGCTATATTATTTTCCGCCGCTCTATTCTGAGCCTTGCTGCTATGAAAGCAGATCAGGGGCTTACACGTGCAAATGGAGTGCAAGCAGGGTACGGTCGACATGCTCTTTAGCTATGCCCTTTGGAATACAGTGGCGCACGCAGGGGGTTTCTGGGTCTCCAGAAACCCCTCCCCTCCGCTAAAAAAGTGCATTATACAGCGGCACTGTACTATACAGCTGCTGTGCGTATTGTATACAGCACTGTGTATACAATACGGTATGTATATATAGCTGTGTGTATTGTATACAGCACCGCCGCGGATGCTTCTTTGACAGCGCCGCGGCTGCTGTATAGTACAGTGCTGCCTAAACGGAGCTGCTACGCATGCGTGGGCGCATGCGTGGCAGCCCTCTCCTTTTTTTTTTTTTGGTGGAGGGGAAACCCCCCCTTAAAAATGCTCCGTGCGCCCCTGGAATACATTGGTATTTTCCATTACATGTGTCTTTAAATACATAACTTTGCAGCATAAATTCTGTGCCTACACAAGATGGGTGCAAAGTATGTGCCATGCAAGTGATATTTGCACGGGATGCATCTATGAACCATATGCAAGGTTACACATCATAAAATGCAACTTACTAAAAATACAGACGTCAAAACATGTGGTCAAACTCACACGTGCATATAGACAAAAAAGGACATCTTTTACATCCAACTCTAAATCAGTGTAAGGCGGCCAAAAGCCAAAAATAAAATAATAAAAAATACAACACTCTGTTTATTTTTTATTTTTCTGAGTAATTGCATCTGACAATGCAAAACAAACGCTGTCTTTTAGTATTCCGAACATAGCACTTACTTAAAAAAAAATCAAAAAAATCTGATGAACATAAAGCCATTGTGCATTTTTATTATGTAAGACGGAATTTAAATCTCAAGATGTTGCAAGATGTTTGATAAAAATATTAAAATATGTTCCTTTGTTTTACCATAGCATGTGCTCAATACATGTGCTACCAGCCATGTAATGTCCATCTGTTTTCAAATGTTTTAGATTGCATAAATGAGGTACAGAAGACTAACTAATTATTGAACTGTAAAAAAGAAAACAGATTTATCCCAGATGTTCGGCAGTTTGTGTTTATTTCATTCCCCCCCCCCCCCCCCCCCTTTAATTTCTGTACTGCAGGAAAGACGAATGCGTATTAATGGTTTCAAATAAATTTAGACGTGATTTTGTTAAAAATAAAGGTACGTTCTTGTACTTAGATCAAGCAAGAATAGGGATAGTGGAGAGGGATTAGTGATATACAGCTGCTATTGTGTGTTTTTTAGCCAACTCTAGCTGGGCAGTGCTCAGAGTACACCATGCTGAACGTATATACAGGATGCAACAAAAATAGCCACTCAAACCACCAGGAAAGAAAAGCAACAGAGACTGCAGAGTTGTATCATGAAAGTATGCAATAGTATTGGTGTTGAATTTAAATCTCATAAAGGACGTGTATGAAAATGGTAGCTCACTATTGTGTACACAAAAAGGACTATGGGGTATATTTACTAAACTGCGGGTTTGAAAAAGTGGAGATGTTGCCTATAGCAACCAATCAGATTCTAGCTGTAATTTTGTACAATGTCCTAAATAAATGGTAACTAGAATCTGGTTGCTATAGGCAACTTCTTCACTTTTTTAAACACGCAGTTCAGTAAATATACCCCTATGAGTAGAAATCAAGCAGAAATAGAGGTGGCTCCTCGGATGGTACTCCGATTCCTCAGTACTGTTCCATGTGCACCATTGCACAGATAATTGCCAGCCACATTGCACTTTCCAATTAAATTGCACAGACTTCTATTGCTTGGAGCCCTGGGCAGTTGCCATGTTTGCTGTTCCTCACAATATCCAAGAAAAGTAGCTATTTAGAGTCAAGTAAATTTTCTAAGTATTATGATACTTAAACATATATGTTAAAGCAGATCTCTACCTAACCATAAAAATGATTAACCCATCCTAAAGCCATTCCAGACGAAGTTATTTTAATTGTACACATTCCCATACATACTTTTTCACTGCTGTCTTGTGCTAGTCACTACAGAATCCGAGAATAGTGTAGTGACTTGAAGATTCTACAGTGTTCTCGGATTCTGTGTGTATCTCTAACTGAAAGCACAGTGTTCTATAGCTTACATACCAGGGGCGGGCTGGCCCGGGGGGCAGGGTTGGCATCGGTCCCCCGGGCCGCTCATTCTAGCCGCTGTTAGGGCCGGCCGTCCACCGGAGACAATTTAGATTTTTTCATTTTGGCATGCGGCCGCGTCAGCGCACAGGCTGCCGCATCACATGACACGCGATGCGGCTGCGTCATTGGCCGCAGCCGCATCGCGTGTCACGTGATGCGGCCGCCTGGGCGCCTCCCAGGCTGAACTCTGCCAGCCCGCGCCTGTTACATACCAATATACTATCACATCCAAGCATAATATAAATGCCATTTATGGCAGGAAAGTATGGAGAGCTTAAACCCAGAAATGCCATCCACTGCTTTAAGCAAAACACTTTATATCCAGGACCCAGGAGTAATGCAGAGGCTGTTAGGTAGTGATTAACGCTGGTTGCTAAAAAAAAATATATATAAAATAACATACACACACATATATACTACAAAAGAAAAGTTTAATCAACATTTATTTTTCCGTTCTGATTATTTCATTACAAAGCTCAAGTAACGTAAGGATCTGCCCTGCATTTGTAGTTGGATGAATGATGGATGATTTGTTTAATATTTGGGCAAAATAAGAGAGCGGAATCAATCCAATTGCCTGAAGTGTTTCTATGTAAATATGCCAGCTAATGAGTATTCCAACAGCAGTTGTACAACCTCCAAAGCCTTGATAACAAGTAAAAAATGAGACTGCTTTCCACAGATATAACTCGAGAGAAAAACAATATATACATTTGAAATATATATATATATATATATATATATATATATATATATATATATACATATATATTGTAATCTATACTTGCCAACTTTATGTTGGCAACGTTCCTGGAGGGCAGGAGGGGTGTACTGTGTATTGGAGGAGGGGGTGGGGCTTTGTGAATTGCGTCATTTTGCCCCTGCCCCCAGTGATGTAATGCCTGGTCTTTTTACAATGGTAAAAAGACCCAAAACAGGCATTACGTCACTGCGGGTGGGGCCGAAATGACGCCATTCTCGAAGCTCCACCCCTTCTGCCCATATATGCTGACTCTGATTTGGATGTGGAAGAATTCCTAGCTCTCCCAGGATTCCAGAAGACCCACCCGGTGTTCGGGAGTCTCCCGGAAATTCCGGGAGAGTTTGTATGTATGCTGTAATCCACAAGACATATGCTCCAATGCACAGCAACACAATGTAGCTGCCATTTTTTAGGTGCAGAGGTTCAGAGCATCTATTGCAGTGGTGAGGCCATCGAGCCTCCACTTACGGCCTCCCAGAAAATGAGGTAGAACATAGGCAGATGACTTCCGCGTCACTTGACCTCCTCTTCGCAGTGCAGGCACTGTGCTCTCTTTCCTTCCCTCCTTCCTCTGTGTAACCCCTTTGAAGGACCCATGCGGCCATCCTCCTATTTCAAGTTGCCCGCCACTGACCTACTATATTCATAATTCAAAACAGGACATTATTATTAGAGAAACACTAAAGCAGACACACACACTGATGCATACTCGATGATGCATACACAATCTGCCACAAACGCACTTGTTTTGGATAAAAGATTTGTATTCTGTTTCTGTTCCTTCCTATACAATTTTTAATGTCTCCCATTTTACACTACAATATTCAAACTACCTGAAGCTTTGCTGTCAATTATGTAACTTTTCTTTGATATTTCGGTGCTTCACCATTCTCTTTGATCCTTCGCTGGTCCCGGCAACGTGAGTGTGGCACATTTCCCATAGAGAAACATGGAAACACACTGAGATCTCAAGGGTTTGTGCACGGCTTGCATGTCGCTGACAGCAATTAAGGGAAAGCAGAAAGACGCGCTGCATCAAGGAGCAGAGGGTGTCACATGACCGGTAGATCGATAGAGAGCAACCGGGGAGGTAAGTAAACTCTATGACCTGTTAATACATATTTTATCTACAAAAACTCACTGGAAGCGTATGTATGAATTGACCATCATCATCCCAGCTCTATTCGTGGACCATAAATTTAACAAAAATAAATACGAGTTAAAGGGTAACATAACTCGAAGTTTGAATCACTGGAACTTACCCCTTGTGCAAACTGGCCTGTCCCACCACAAAACTCAAATTGTATGAAATTGTGTAATGATTTTTCTCATCTTTACTAACTAGTGAGCAACAAAGGTGGTCTGTGTCCTATCCTGGATGGTGGTAGTCGTTATACTGTTACCTGGAATACAGACACTCTGTATAACGACCAAATAATTCCGATAGCAATATTGCCGATATTTAAAACATTTCTGCTTACTGTAATGAAGGCACAGCAGATCACCGATAACACTTTTGCACGGCTGGTATAGATTCCGATAGTAGAAAATGGTGGCGCTTCAAATTGACTTCACTTCTAATGCAGACACTGATATTTTTAAAGTGGAAATGCTAGGACCCACCGCCTCGAGAAACTAATTCAAGGGTTAGGATTAGGATTAAAGGTTAGGATTATGGTTAGTGTCCTGCCATTGCTCCTTTAAAAAAACAAAAAAAAACAAAACTGTCTGCATTACTACAAGTGACATCAATTTGAAGTGCCGCCATTTCTTACTATCTGAATCTATAGCAGCCATGCCATAGTGTTATCGGTGATCTGCTGTGTCTTTATTATAGTAAGTGGGCATTTTTTTATACATCGGAAATGCTGCTATTGGAATTATTTGGTCGCTATACCGGGTGTTGGCTTTCCAATCGACGGTATAACGAACCCAACCCATCCTGGCATATCTTGGCATAGGATAAGTCACGGTTAAAAAAAGGGACTGGAATGAAATGTAAACCCAAAACAGGTAAGTGTTTAACTTTGTGACCTTACGTGTTCTGGACATTTAATTCAAAAGAAAACACAACCTGCATGTTGGCAAAACCTGACTTCACGATCGATATTATATTTTCCTCAAAACAAGAAATTGTACCCACAATGGATTTATTTGGATGCCTGGACCTCCTGAATTGTGGAAGCTCCAAATACAAAAATCCTCCTACAGATAACTATACTGGAGACTCCTGCGTTACTGTATACATGACAGGCAGATCTCTGCATTGAAGGCCTCTCTGTAGTTAACCTGCTGTTTTTAGCTTTTATTATTAAAGTGAAAGTCGCCTGTTGTGCTTGACGGATACAGCTGTCTGCGAGGACTGGATGTGAGAACTGCCAAGATAGCTACTACGAAGAAAATAGGAAACATATCAGTAAATAAAAAGACACACATGTTACAAAGTTACATTTAGAGAAATAATTTCTGCACATTTGAATGTTACCAGCTACAATACTGGCAAAATTGTGACTTTGGAGATATTGATATGCTTTTCTATAGGCTCAGTCTTAATATCACAATATCCATACAGTGGATAAGGCAAACATATTGATTAAAGATGGAAACACAAAGATATCCTCTGTGCCGTAATGACCGCTGTTTCGTGACAAGTACTGTTAGAATTTCATGGAGAATACTAATTAACCTCATAGCTCCAATTAACACCCATCTGTATGAAATAAATACACATATTACACCAGTAATTTCAATTGGATAAAAAAATGGATCTTTATGCTGGCAGGAATCATTGGTAAGCAAGGTGCTGGCTTAAAAGGTACAACACACCTGATACTCCACACACTAGCATCTACATATAATGTCAATAAGAAAGGGTCAGACATGTATGGTAACACATCTGATACTCCACACACTAGTATCTACATATAACATCAATAAGGAAGGGTCAGACATGTATGGTAACACACCTGATACTCCACACACTAGCGTCTACATATAACGTCAATAAGGAAGGGTTAGACATGTATGGTAACACACCTGATACTCCACACACTAGCATCTACATATAACGTCAATAAGGAAGGGTCAGACATGTATGGTAACACACACCTGCATAGGCAAACCGAGGGGGGTTTCCCAGTGTCTGGAAACCCCCTCCCAGCATGGGGCACTGTATTCTTGAGGTGGCTTGCCCAGTGTATATGATGGGGATAGGAATTGACTGTGTATATGATGTGGATAGGATGAGTTGGAGAGCAGACAAGCACTGTCTAAAACTATAGCTGTGCCCCCATGCATACTGGTCACGCCTACCCGCGGCGCAGCGTGGAAACCCTCTACAAATCCTGCGTTTGCCCCTGACCTGATACTCCACACACTAACATCTACATATAATGTCAATAAAGAAGGGGCAGACATGTATGGTAACACACCTGATACTCCACACACTAGCCCTAGCAGAAGTACATATACATATAACATAAAAGATAGATAATTTTTTATATTTATGAATAATGGTACATGTTCCTCATAGCGTATATAAATCAAACAGGGGGCCTCATTTACAAAGCATACTGGATGTGCCTTGGTTTTCCACCGATGCACCCAGATGGTCCACCATTCACAAGGTATTCTCAGCTCTCCGGAGACATCTCTGCAAACTACAAGTGGACTTATATGTATACAAAGTAAATAATTCAGCAATATTTGAAGAGTGTGCACTTACAGGTGACTATAGAGCCAGATTATAGAGCCACGCATGGTATACTGTCTTGTACTTTGCTTACTGAATTCAGATAGAAAACGGACCAAAAATACAAATGCAGCCAGAAGCTTTAAAAATCAGTACCGTGAGTATTGAAATTGTGGCCTAGTCCCCAAAGTGATCTATTTATCACTATTCTGCTGCCTGATGAATACAATACAATACATGCCTGTGTGTACAGGTTATGTATTTTTAAGCTAGACAAGTGTCCTATGTTGCTTCGATCATAACACTTATGTCTTAACAAGCATCAATTCCACTGGACTACAGTGGCATTAGCAAGACAGAACAGTGCATTAGCCAGGCAACAGTGTAAAAAGATAGACATGGGCCTAAAGAGGCCACTATAGCCTACAGGCACCTCTTCTGAGCATGTGCCGCTCAGAAAAGGGGTATTGGGGAGTGGTGCAGGCCCTCAGAAGGATGGACTAGGCATTCTTAGGGCCCCCTCTCCTCCCAGCCATGTAGCATCTGCAATCACAGCAGTCCCACTACTGACCATTGGTATGGCATAATCTGACACATCTTTCATCATCATCATCATCATCATCATCACCATTTATTTATATAGTGCCACTAATTCCACATCCTTCTCGCTTGGCGGACCCCAGATTTGGTGACACTATGCATGTATATGTAATATGTAATGATCTATGGATGCATCCTTCCAAGAAAGAGTTAAAATGATTGAAGAAAATCTGCCGTGAATACTGAGGCTCATCTTTTAGTCCACAAGAACATTTAATTACACAATAGAGCATAACGCTACAGATAAGAAAAGACAAACACGCGTACAGTTTGGCAGGACCCCATGGAGATTGAAAGAAATAAACAGTGAGGTTGTTAAACATAATGACAGATGGATATAGCATCCAGCCTGGGTTTGTTTACTGTCCACAAGAGACTTTCTTGCATTCACCAATGTAGAAATATTTAATGGAAGATTGGACCCAATCTATAGAAAAACATAAATATTCCATTGCCCTGGGCACCTTTTTTTGTATGGTTGTTTGTGCGAACCAAGCGGATATTAATTGGTGAGAAGACATATGTTTACTGGTGAAAAGATTTATCTATAACAATTATGCTGATCCCAAAATGAATTGAATGGCGGAATGATTGGTCAACTGTCTAAGGCGCTAGAATGTCATCTGTTGAATTTAGAGATAAATGAGAGTGGTCAGACTTCTACGGATACGTGAGAATATTAATATTATTATTTGATTACCATGAAAACACAGAAGGAGATTACAAATTATAAAGCTATAGTAAAGTAGTTATTGTAAAGATTTATAATTCAATGATATTTTATTGATAATAACTTTTTTAAGCCAGTTCCACAACTTTATTCACTTCTAGGAATACAAGACAAAGGCAGATGTTGTTTCTTTTCATTCTCACAGAGTATGGTAAATCCTACTTCTAGGAAAAGCTGAGTATTATTGGTGATATGTACCACACACAATGACTGAGACTTGCATAATATGTCAGAGGGCAAAGCAACAGGAATGATTTTGTGCGTTCATAAAGTTATTTCTTTCTACCATCGCAGAAAAGAAATGACAAAGAGGAAGGACAGAATTAAAGTAGTCTGAAAGTACATAAAAATACTTATATTCACATATATTTGCCACATGCACATACCAAATTACCCGTCTAAACTTTGTATTTTCCTTCTGTCTTTATGTTCAAGTTGTACTGAAAATATTGAATGGCTTTGTAAATAAAACTATAAAAGTACCAAAATAATGTGACACCAGATACCAAATTTCGAGAATAAACCTCTAGAATCTGGCTAGTCATGGTCTCCACTTACAACTTACAGTCATGGCCAAAAGTTTGGAGAATGACACAAATATTATTTTTCACAAAGCCTGCTGCCTCAGTTTTTATAATGGCAATTTACATATACTCCCGAATGTTATGAAGACTGATCAGATGAATTGCAATTCATTTCAAATTCCCATGACAATTAACTGTATCACCAAAATTTTCATTGCATTTCAGCCCTGCCACAAAAAGACCAGCTGACATCATGTCAGTGATTCTATCCTTAACACATGTGAGAGTATTGACAAGGACAAGGTTGGAGATCACTCTGTCATGCTGTTTGAGTTAGAATAACATACTAGAAGCTTAAAAAGGAGGATGGTTCTTGAAATCGTTGTTCTTGCTCTGTTAACCATGGTTACCTGCAAGGAAACACGTGCAGTCATCATTGATTTGCACAAATAGGGCTTCACAGGCAAGGATATTGCTGCTAGTAAGATTGCACCTAAATCAACCATTTATCGGATCATCAAGAACTTCAAGGGGAGAGGTTCAAAAGTTGTGAAGAAGGCTTCAGTGTGCCCAAGAAAGTCCAGCAAGTGCCAGGACAGTCTCCTAAAGTTGATTCAGATGCGGGATTGCGGCACTGTGAGTGCATGTGCGCGCACAGTGAGGCAAAGACTTTTTAAAGATGGCCCGGTGCAGGGGAGGGCTGGCAAACTTTTAGCCCGGGGAGCAAAACTTGACTCAGCAGCCTATTTTAAATGCAGTAAAATGCAGGTGGCCCAGTGACCCAACCCAAAGTAGCCCACTATTGGACCGGCCCAGGGGCAGATGCCCCCCTGGCCTGGTGTCAAGAAGGCCAGCAAAGAAGCTACCTCTCTCCAGGAAAAACATCAAAGACAGACTGATATTCTGCAAAAGGTACAGGGATTGGACTGCTGAGGACCGGGGTAAAGTCATTTTCCCTGATGAGACTCCTTTCAGATTGTTTGGGGCATCTGGAAAAACACTTGTCCAGAGAAGGAAAGGTGAGCGCTACCATCAGTCCTGTGTCATGCCTACAGTATAGCATCCTGAGACCATTCATGTGTGGGTTTGCTTCTCAGCCGAGGAAGTGGGCTCACTCACAATTTTGCCTAAGAACACAGCCATAAATAAAGAATGGTAGTAAAACATCCTCCAAGAGCAACTTCTCCCAACCATCCAATAACAGTTTGGTGATGAACAATGTCTTCTCCAGCATGATGGAGCACCTTGCCATAAAGCAAAAGTGATAACTAAGTGGCTCGGGGGATCAAAACATCGAAATCTTGGATCCATGACCAGGAAACTCCCCAGACCTTAATCCCATTGAGAACTTGTGGTCACTACTCAATAGGTGGGAGGACAAGCAAAGACCCACAAATTCTGACAAACTCCAAGCATTGGTTAGACAAGAATGGGCGGCCATCAGTCAGTATGTGGCCCAGAAGTTGATTGACAGCATGCCAGGGCGAGTTGTAGAGGTCTTCAAAAAGAAGGGTCAACACTGCAAATATTGAATCTTTGCATAAACTTAATGTAATTGTGAATAAAAGCCTTTGACACTTATGAAGTGCTTGTACTTTTACTTCAGTATACCATAGCAACATCTGACAAAAAGGTCCAAAAACACTGAAGCATCAAACTTTGTGAAAACCAATACTTGTGTCATTCTCAAATCTTTTGGCCATGAATGTACAGCAGCACCCTGTCCCTTAGGGCTGAACTTGCTCAAGGTCTAAGAAAAAGGTCAGGGCAGGTGGCAATCCAGAGAATGTTCAGTATCTAGGTAAAGTCAGAAATAGGTAGCAAAGCAAACCCAATGTTCAAGATAACTGCACCTATCACAAGCTGTGGTAAATAGGGCTGTCTGCCCAATAAAGTACAGCCAGCCAATTAAAAACACTCCTAGGAAGCTTTTACCACTGCTGAACTTGCTGCAGTATGATCACGCGGCAGCTACCCACCCAGGTACTCAGGGCTACACTAGCAACCGAAAAGGAGTAGCTTTTTAGTGGAACGCATCTGTGCCTACCAGTCATGACAGATCGTCTATAAACTGTATAGAAACACAGCAGAGAAACTCTTCACAAACTCAATTTATGTAAAATATTTCTCCACAATAAGACAACCTAAAAAACATCATTATGGACTGATGAAAGATTATCAAAGCACGTATAACTTGCGCTCAGTACTATATGCACGTATTTAGGCTTTGTGTACTCACAAATTCATCAAGGCACGGATCTCAAGATACACGCGCTGCTGAATTCGGGGGCAGGTCTGTTGTGCGCTACTACACAAGACGCTGCAGGACCAATACATATGTGGATTATAAATTCTCAAAAGAGCTTAAAATAAAATAAAAATATTGCATTAGTGTCACATGGTAATAACAAAGGCATTAGTGATAAAAGAGTAAAGAACAAAAAGTGTTTTTCCATGAAATACATTTATTAGAGTGTTGCTAATGCCTACAAAACATAAAAATACGTTTTAAAGTTGCTTCTGATTGCAGACACATGTTATAGCTGTGTACAAGACTGTCATCACTACTGATCAGGCCTTAGAGTAGGCCTTTAGCTGAAGGAAGAGATACGGCAAAAAAAACAAGTCACTTTGATGTGCGTAGGGCTTGATTCGGACGTGGCTGTGTCGGCTTGAGTTTGGCATGCCCCTATTGTACATTGACTACGGCAAAACACCCTTTCCATGACCAGTTCACTCCCTGAAATCGAAGCTGCTGGTTCTGGGAATGCACAGAGTGATTTTGTGTACGACACGCTCAAAATCGGCAGATATGTGCCTTGATGGATCAGGCAATTTATGTTTTAATTGTCAGCCAAGGAACGTGATTTATATTTAAACATGTGGGTGCAATACACAATAGAGTATGTAGGAATGGCTACGTAACATTAATATTTTGAAGGTGAAAAAGGATTTGGTCAGTTAAGCGAACATTTCTTGGAGATCCATGACTGTAATCTGAGAAGTTTGAGGGCTGGAAAAGGTACACAGAGGGATGAAATAAGGTAACATTAATTAAGCTCTCTTTCGAGCTGAGAATAGGTGGATATAATGGGCAGCACGGTGGCTAAGTGGTTAGCACTTCAGCCTCACAGCACTGGAGTAATGAGTTTGATTCCCAACCATGGCTTTATCTGTGTGGAGTTTGTATGTTCTCCCTGTGTTTGCGTGGGTTTCCTCCAGGTGCTCCGGTTTTCTCCCACACTCCAAAAACATACTGGTAGGTTAATTGGCTGCTATCAAATGGACCCTAGTCTCTCTCTGTCTGTATGTATGTTAGGGAATTTAGACTGTAAGCTCCAATGGGGAGGGACTGATGTGAGTGAGTTCTCTGTACAGCGCTGCGGAATTAGTGGTGCTATATAAATAAATGGTGATGATGATGATATAATGCACACATGTAAAACACAGGCTCCATTTGAGATGAATAAAGAGTGAAAACTCACAGATTGGCTGGGGTAGCATGTAGTCAATCACATATTGAGATTGGGACTAATTGTGTGTTTAAATGACATTGTAATACTGATTTGATTATGATATAAGCTTTTGCCTGTTAACAATTAGTTATTCCCCATGGTAATATGTCTCTATTTTCTAGGATAATAGCATGATGAGACCAGATTACCATTATACAAATGTTTTCCTTCTATGTATGCATACTTGTTGATTCAACTTTAACAAAAGTATATCTGAGTGATATTTTGGCAGATAAGGACTCCCATCTGTTGTAGTTTCTATTTATATTTAGTATAACATCTTTGGATGTGCTGTTCACAGTAGAACTCAGAAAAACAGTGTAACTGTGTTTTGGACAAACCTCTTTTCTTGTACTATCATGGTACCTTGATTTTGGTGAAGTGGACATATTTTATGAACTACTTGTATATATCTATTGTTGAACTATAAGATAAAGATTATGCTCTTTACAAGGACAAATTCCCTTTCCCTGGAGTCCCGTTTAACCCATGCAG
Organism: Mixophyes australis; assembly: GCA_036250195.1. NCBI lineage: Eukaryota > Metazoa > Chordata > Amphibia > Anura > Limnodynastidae > Mixophyes > Mixophyes australis. The sequence continues at coordinate 34,203,447 of JAVHZZ010000002.1, read as the reverse complement.
CACTGTTTACAGTTCAGGTGGATCGTTTTCTGTTTAGAGTCATAGGTATAAGGACTGCGTGGTGACATATTGTCATCATCATAGGTTTATAAGGCACCACAGTGCTCCACAGCGCCGTACAGTAGGGAAACAGGACATACATACAAAAAAGGCATACAAGGCAGACAAAATAAATGCAGACATGAAGCAAAGGGTATGGAGCACCCTGCTCAGTAGAGAGCTTACGCTCTACGTGGAAGTGGACAAAGTTGAGACAAGAGGAGCAATTCTCACATTTAGTATACAATGTGGCTTTCAAATATACCTGTGATTACATTATTTACATTACATATAACTTGTAGGCTTACCCCGTTTGGACTCTCTTGGGGATATGTCATTTATGATAACGCCACCAATATTGTGAGAGCATTACAGTGGGGAGAATTCCATCACATTTCCTATTTTTCAGAGCTTTTTGAAACATGACAGAGGAGATGCCGTCTGGGGCCAAAAAAAAAATCGGGACATTTTTGGCATTCTCCAACAGAATGTAGGAAATTGCAGCAGTGGTAAGAACAATTTATTTTGCCCTGCCACCAACTGAAGCAAGAGGTGGTAACAAGGTGGAATACCGCACTTTATATGCATGTAAGGATGGAGGAACAGCGAAAAGTCATCCACGCTTACTCCACAAGCCATGACATTGGGAAAGGAGGGGGGGATGTATTTTAGTCCAATGCAGTGTAGAATGCTTTCCGTGTTGTGCAAGGCGCTGAAACGCTTCTGAGTAGTCACCACTGAAGTGTGTTAAGACACTACTAGCTTGAGCAAAGGATTCCCTTAATTAGACTTTTGAAAAAGCAGCTAGAGAAACTGAAGGAAGAGATGAAACAAAGCAATGCCAACTATGTCGGACCTGTAGATCAAGTACTTTATTCGCTTTGCCAGGATCCAAGACTTATCAACATCTTGAAATTGGATCACTACATTTTGGCAACTGTGCATGATCCTAGGTTTAAGAGCTATGTCTTCTCTTTCTTTTCAACTGACCCAGATCTCAAGAGATGCAATGAGCTCCTGGTCAGCAAGCTGACAGCTCAAGTGGAACATGACACAATGATGTCTACTCCCTCAGTTTCTCAGGCTACTGTTGCTAGGAAAAAACTTAGCTTTCCCAAGACATGCAGTGGTGATGCAGATGAGTCAGCACAACATTTTGACATTTGGTCTGGTCTAAAAGAATTGCCCAAATATCGTGACAACTATGTCGTAAATTGAACTACAAATTCCACAAGTAAGGCCATTACCAAGACTTACATCAAAGTGCAAAGAGTTTTGTAATGGTGGATTCCAGCGGGGAAGAATTAGTATTGTGTGAGGAAGATGTACACACTGATGAAGGTGAGGATGATGACAGTGTAGACTGTAGGTGCTGGGATCTAGCTGAGAGAAGGGAACTAGCTAATGCTGGTATGCTTGTTAATATTTTGGGTAGAATGGCATGTTGGCAAATTTATTTTTTCTACAGTGAACTTTCAGGTTTCTTAGAGAGGTTACAAGAATATTGTGACTGGAGACTGAAGAGTGACAAATACACGGCTGCCCCTGTTTCTGTGTGAGCAACGGCACTGAGACCGGAGAGTGACAAGAACAATGTGACTGGAGACTAGAGAGTGACAAGAACAATGCCACCCCTCCTGTTTCTGTATGAGCAATGGCACAGAGCAATGTTACTTGAGAGGAGACTGAGAAGAAGAACACTGCCTGCCCTCCTGTTTCAGTGTGAGCTATGGCACAGTACAATGTCACTGGAGACTGCCAAGAACACTGCCACCCCTCCTTTTTCTGTTTTTGCCATGATGATGGCCAACTGCACTGGAGACTGCCACGAACGCTGCTACCCATTCTGTGTCTGTCTGTGAAATGGCACTATAGCTCCGTGGAAGGCGGTACTTGTAGAATCCAAAACTCACAAGATTCAATGACCCAACAATGACATTTTGCCTCGTTTTCAGTTCCAAGAACACGCAAAAGTATTTGCAATGTTCGGGTGGGCTTGGTTTTCTGAAAACCAAGCCTGAGAATCTCTAACATGAATGAACACTCACACAATTTGCACTCCTATTTGTGGAATCTCTAAATGGGCTCCAGGCAATTTGGCAACCCATCTTTGTTTCTAGTACAGTGCAAAAGGTCAGTGCATGTACTCCACTACGAGAGCAACTGGTAGAGGAGAATTAGAAGTGTCAACTTCCTGTTGAAGATTTTCAGGATTGCCATTTCTACCCCCTGTACATTGCAACCAACTATATAGGAAGCAGATACACTGCACACCCATTTGGTGAACTAACATAGGCTACTGACTTCAGTGGAGGAACCTCATGAAGAGTCATTTTAGGATGTCATTGTCCACTTCTATAATCAGATACATGTAAACAGGGGGATAATCAACACCATACACCTTAATTCCATTGACTGGTTTCAAAAGGTGATTTTCTGTAAAAGTCACTCTAGATGATGGTGACCTACGATCCAATATCAAAGAGAGCAGTAGTAGCCATTCCATTTACAAACAACTTGAAGGTATACTTTCAACTTGTGGGTTCTTATGTCATCTCTTAGTGCAATCCTGTCCAACATGCTGTCAATGTGCAACTCCGCTGTCATTGTGTGGCTCCTCAATCCTTAGGAGGCAAAGTAACCAAAGGGTAAAAGAATCGAAACAAGAGTGTCTAGCTTGTGCTACATTGCAGATGTTTCCTTTAGTTGCGTTAGACTTGGTAAAAGTCATGAATATCCCAGATTTATACATTTTTATAAAAGTGAACTAAACCCTCCCCCCACCAATTTGGAACCAGTCCCATCTTTGACTGATATACATGTAAACAAAGGGAAAACCAGTGTGGGGTATCCCTGCAAAAGTGGCAACCAGTAACAGGCTAGGAGAGGCTGAACAAGTCTCACTATAACAGGGAAACCCACAGCCGGGTCAAAACAGGGCTCAAACCTCTCTTGGGAAGGGTCATCAACCAATAAGCTGTTGGGACCCTCATCCGAGACCAACAGCCCCATACTGAATATTAAAACTATTATTCAGATTCTCCTTGTCAGTAGAAAGTGTTGCAGCCATTAGTTGCGAAAAATGGTTTAGAATTTGAGTCCTATTTCTTAAAATTACAACTTACTTTTCATGACTATCCAGAAAGATTTAAGTTACTGATCACCCACCTTCTACTGAGTATGCTCAGGGGTCTCGCTCATGCGTAGCACTAGAAGCCCGGTTTGAGCTTCCAGTTCCATTGCTATTAGACAAATAAATTAATAAAACAATTGTAAATATGTATTTTTTTAAAAAAAATATATATAATACATAAATATATGTATAAATGAGAATAAACTGTATTGCCTGCTACTTGTAATTTTTATGGCCCCATTGTAAGTGTGTCTTGGCACTCACCTTGGGGACTGCAAGCCTGCATCTGGCTCAATTGAAAAGTTACGGCATTAGATCATTTTCCATACTTTAAACCTAACATAAACAGATGGGAGCTACCTTCTAAATTTAGTCTTTTTAAACAAATGTTCAAAAAACTGAAATGAAAATAACATTTGATCGTACTTAAAACTGAGTGATGTTTGAATATATGCATTTAAATTAGTCAAACATGTTCCAGCCTGGGGGTTATTTTCACAGTATGCGGTAGAACACTGAAACATTTGGCGTGTAAAGCCCAGCACTCAAAAAGCATTTTAAATGTTCACAAAATGGAAAAGACGTTAACAACTATTTACTTAAACTGTTAATGGATTTTGCACTCAATTCTGAACTTTATGCTTTATGATGAATCTCACTGAACATAAAGTATGCTGAATCCACTACAGAATTAATATACTGTTATTCGTTATATAATTATTACAGCATGCCATCTATACTATATGTACAATGAAGTTTTATCACAAATTTCAAGTAGATGTTTTAAAGGGATTGTCTACTCTCCTAACTTAAACCATGACTGCTGAATTTAAAAGTGGGAGTACTGAAAAGAAAGCATTCCATATTGTGGGCTTGGTGTCACGTAACCGGCTGGGTTGGTCCAATCATATGGTTCTGTGCCCTGAGATGCTAAACTATTATCACATTATAATTATGCTTATGAAACATCTGTTTACTAAGAACAGCATATACCCTGGTAAGTCAGTGTCAAACTGGGGTATGAAGGGCCCATAAAACATTGCGCCCTTAAGGAGCATGAGTAGGAATTGAGGAATTGAATCCCAGGTTAGGGGACAGTCGGGGAGTCCTGAGTGTGGCATACCAACATTTCCCAGGTATACCGGTGCGGCAGTCCAACACCACGGTCATTAGTGTACCTTCAACTAAATCAGCCAATTAAAGGCGTGAGGAGGCCCCTGCTGACATGACCAGTTATGGGAATTAGCAATATATACATTTGCTGGAAACAATTGCCTTTGTTCACACCATGTAAGACCTCTGACCTGTCTTAACTCATGCAGCTATTTGAATAGATCAATCCATATGCTAAAAACATAATTATAATTATAATTAATGTACTGGGAGTTATGTAACCCTACTGCAAAATATAAAGATATTGGAAGCAACTGAGTAGGAGCATATACGAAGGCCACAGAACTCAGGGATGACTTATACTATCCTTTTGTTGTTATTATACACACATTTTCATTTGAAACTAATCAAGTTCCTTCTAGGAGGTGATCCTCATATCTTTATATATATTTACTAGACTGCGGGCTTGAAAAAGTGGAGATGTTGCCTATAGCAACCAATCAGATTCTAGCTGGCAGTTTGTAGAATGTACTAAATAAATGATAACTAGAATCTGATTGGTAACTATTAGAGATGTTCGGGCTCGGATTTCTGAAAACCGAACCCACCCGAACTTAGGGGATCCGAGTAGGCTAGCGAGCCTGCTCAGTACTTTTGCAGGTACTCGGTTCTGAATCGAGGCAAAACGTCATCGTTGAGTTGTCGGATCCCGCAACTTTTGGGTTCCATAAGTACCTCCCTCCCCAGGAGATCCAGCGCCATTGCTCACACAGAAACAGGGCTAGTAGTGTTCTTGTCACTCTCCAGTCTCCAGTGACATTGCTCAGTGCCCTTGCTCATACAGAAACAGGAGGGGAAGCAGTGTTCTTGTCACTTGACTGGAAATTACTGGAAATTAATGTTATTGAGATTAAAAAAAATGTAGGAACAAAAGATGAGCCAAAATATGTGATTTTACAAAAAAATAGTGATTTTAGGAAAAAACCCAATTCCAAAACACACGAGGGCGATTTTGCCAAAACCAAAACTAAAGGTTAATCCAGATCCAAAACAAAAACACGGGGGTCAGTGAACATCTTTAGTTACTATAGGCAGCATCTCCACTTTTTGTGATTGTGATTTATGATTGTGATTGTGATTTGTGATTGTGATTTATAAAATATGATAGCATCTCTGCTTATCAGATATAAGGATATATTTTAAAGGATATTTTACATATATTCATGTCATTTGCATATTATACATATAAAAACTCCAGTAAGGAAATGACATTTCCGTCTTCCATGTGGATTTTCCCCACCCCATAAATTTACCCATTTTTATTCATATAGTATCCAAAATGCTCAGATAAGGTAGCATATAATTATAGCCACCTTTTAGATTTTCACCTGCACAGTCGGGTTCTAGGACACCTCGTATCTTACATTGTGCTGTAGTACTAAATTAAAGAAAACTTAGATCCTTAGAAAGCTGTAGTAGGGACAAATCAAGAGAAATTGAATATAGTAACCAGTAAAGGGATCTGAGAGATGCTAATTACAAGTGGAGTATCAGATATTTCATATTAGGTCAACCTAGAAAATAACATTTGTGATTCTCCTGGGCATTTCAGGAGAGTAGGCAAGTACAACATCCAAATGGGTTAATGGGGAATTAAACTGTGAGCTCCAACGGAGCAGGGACTGATGTGAATTATTATCTGTATAGCGCTGCGTAATATGATTGTTGCTATGTAATAAAACAATAATAAAAATTAAAAAAAAAAAAAAGTTAAATTACAATGGACTCTGCGACCTTTATTAAAGCAATTAACCTGCAGCCGCCTGTGATTTGTGATGTCTTAGGACTTTATAACTTGCAATAAAGGATAAATCACCCCATATAATACTACTACTACTACTACTACTACTACTACTACTACTACTAATACTACTACTACTACTACTAATACTGAGGCATAGCATAATATTATTTTACAGTAAATTTAGGATGACATACATATGTAGAGTGTATTGATATATCTGAAACCCGTGAAAATTAAATAATTATTCTACCCTCTCAAAGAGTAAAACAAAGAACCAGAAAAATAAAAGATATTCAACTCTTTTAAACCAAAAAAGAAAAATAAAAGTGCTGTAGGGGGTGAATTAATGAGAAATATTCAAACACGTGTTTGAAACATCAAAACTGAGAATCTACAGTCGTAGTGCAACGGTGTAATCTATACACAGAGATATTGTTAGAAATGCCTGAAACGCTCTAGAGGAAAGAAATATAAATATATGGCTTTTCTATGGAAATATTACTGCGTTGTTTTGCAAAAAAAGGCGTTTTGCATGACTCCATCCCCAATTCATTAGGACACAGATTTAAATGTGTTTTCCAAATTTAGATAAATTTAGATTTATTTGCTCCCATGTCCATACTAAATACTGCATACTGACCGATTTTTCAATCTCTCCCTCCGGAAGATGACGCAGGTTCCTTTTCTCAGGATTCTACAGGTCTGATACAGGAGAGGCCATAATTAAAAGGCTGTGCCAATATAATGCCAGTGGAACTGAAATGGCTGCCTATACATTGAAGCGATGATCAAGTAGTGGTCTTATCACTATAGCAAGTAAAAGGTGACATTAAAGGTAATTTACTAAGCTGTGGGCATGTGGTGCAAATGCCATGTTGTAACATCCTTATTATTTTTGCATGAATGTGCCAGTTTATATGGGAAAGTACATAGATGTACAGGCCATGATGGCATCAACTGCGAAGGAAACATTTTTGCAAACCCCAGGAGGACTGGGGCATTGGTTGCTGAATGTGGGTTATGTACAGTGGGCAGAGAGCAAGGGGCGCACCCCTTGCATTGCGTCCCCATGTAAAAATAAGATTTTGTACTGTAGGAAAATATATTTAAATGAGACTCATGCAGCGGAGAGAGCATTCGTCGGTTAGCACTTCTGCCTTACAACACTGGGGGTATGAGTTCGATTCCCGACCATGGCCTTATCTGTGTGGAGTTTGTATGTTCTCCCCGTGTTTGCGTGTGTTTCTTCCGGGTGCTCTAGTTTCCTCCCACACTCATACTAGTAGGTTAATTGGATGCTATTGAATTGACCTTAGTCTCTCTGGGCCTGAGTCATTAAGGAAAGTAAGGCAAAAAAAGAAGTAAATGTTCTCAAAGACAAACCATGTTATAATCTAAGGGGTGCAAGTTAGTTTATTATTTTGCACATAAGTTAAATACTGGCTGTTGTTTCATGTAGCACACAAATGTTTGATAGATTTATTCTTACACTGAAATGTAAAGTTGGTCTAGGACATGTCCTATAGCAACTATAAATCTGTTCCCACAGTTTAAATTTATCTCCCCCTCCAATGCAACATGGCTTTGCCCAGGTGCAAAGTTACTCCTTTTTTATGCTTTGACCTCCTTAATAATTTAGTTACCTGTGAAACATTAGCAACATTGGCGATTGAAGCTCTTGTTAAACACACCCAACATTCACCCATGGTTCAAAGTCACAGAGCCATAAATATAGGCAACCATGACATATTTGACATATGCTGGGATACTATCTGCTTAACTAAAACATAAACCATTGTCTTGGCGTTCCTGATTTTACCCAGTTGTTTCAATTTCATTTGTCCACTACCTGTAGTACATATTTAGGAAATAGTACTCACCCACTACCACAGCCGGATCATCCATTAGGCAACCTAGACTCCAGCATAGAGCTCTTAGGGGTCATAATAACCCTGACCAGTTTTTATGTTTGTTTGTTTTTTTATCAAAAGCAGATGGGAAATGGACCAAAACCACTATGTTACCTAGAGCCCCACGAGGTCTTAATCTTGCTCTGACCTACCTCTCTAAAATATTTTTTTCTTCAGCAACCATTGGTCCATTGAAAACCTGGTGCCTTTCAGATTCCGGTGGCTGTATAACAAAGGATTGTGTCGGCTTTCTGTCCCTTTTCAACTATTATTTCCTTTTAGTATTTCGACATCATATCCCTCTGTGAACATGTCTTTAATGGCATGAGACCATTTTTAAGTTTAGAAACACTGGGCCTGATTCATTAAGGAAAGTTAAGCAAAAGTAAGTAAGGCAAAACCATGTTGCATTGGAGGGGAAGATAAATTTAAAATTTGATGACAGATTTATATTTGGTGTAGGGCATGTCCTGGATCAACTTTAAATTTCAGTGTACAAATAAGCTATCAAGTATTTGTGTGCTACATGAAAAAAAACAGACAGTATTTTCCTTATATGCCAAATAATGAACTAATTTGCACCCCTTGCATTGAAACATGGTTTTGTCCAGAAAACTTGAGTAAGAAAACTTACTAAATTTTTTGCTTAACTTTCCTTAATGAATTAGGCCCACTGACGATATCGTCAACTGTATAGATCTGCAGCATTTTTAGCTACATACATGGATGCTAATACAGCCGTTGTTATACCAAATGGAATAACAATTATATTCAGACATCTCATTTTATTCACATCCACGAAAGCAACTAAACAAAAGGTTGTCAAAGTTAACTATCAAATTCTATTTTTACCTTATACCCTTATTATTATCCTTTTTAAAAACACAAACATGTTATACAACATTGTACATCAAAAGGACATCGGTACAAACAAGTTACATACAATACAATTAAATAGATGGTAAAGATGGACCTGCCCAAATGAGTTTACAATGGAAGAAGTGGAGGGAACACAAGATATATAAGGTAACGGAATAATAACTACTTCTGTTAAAAGTGGTTGTGACTACTATAAGGCAGAATAATCATCAGCAACCAATATTAAAGTAGCCATTGGCTATTGATGTTTCCTCTACTAATGCTGTGGTACGGTTAGAATGAGGAGAGACAGTAAAATTCGGAGACATGATAGATGAATCAGTCACTTTAGTAATCTTAAGATAAATAGAGATAAGAGCAAAAGTATTTATTATTTTTCTCTTAACTTTATTTTGATCAGAACTTTAGGTTATACTAACAGCACTAAGGGCTAGATTTACTAAGCTGCGGGTTTGAAAAAGTGGGGATGTTGCCTATAGCAACCAATCAGATTCTAGCTGTCATTTTGTAGAAAGCACTAAATAAATGAAAGCTAGAATCTGATTGGTTGCTATAGGCAACATCCCCACTTTTTCAAACCCGCAGCTTAGTAAATCTAGCCCTAAGTGTATAGGCAGAAGTATTCATTCTGGTTCTTTCAAATATATGATAAAATAGTCAATATAAAAATTGTTACGAAGAAAAGTAATTTTCTCCAATTCTGTTACTCTCTTATACTGCAATTATTGCAGCCAATGAATCATGTTAAGTCACTTATTTCATTTTTTTTTTTCTGTCCCTTGCATGTATATTTAAATGTTAATCTTACTTGGATGCCTCTGACAGAAACATTACCAACAGTACCTAAAGTAAAACCTATAATTTTCCTCCGCAGCCCTGCCACTGTGCTGTTATAGGAAAGACGACACATAGGTCATTGCTATCAGGATATTAGTGTATTTCCATGTGAGAAGAGAATATATCCTGCTGTTCTCAATTAGAGAAGCACAATAGCAGTCAGAAGGATTGGATCGGTAAATGAAGTGGATGGGTTTAGTTTTTAATGGTGTTGTCTACATTTAAACGATGACAACTTTCAAACTTATTTATAAGGCAAATAAGTTTGATGTTGGATAATAGTTTTTGTCTGATCAAATTAATAAGCTAAATAATATAATTGTAGTACTCTACTTAACTACATTTTCCCAGCATGTCAGTGTAACTATAGACCCCATCAGTTTAGAGAATTTTCGAGATGTTTATTGCTACACCAGACAGGTGTGAGTTTCTCTGTTCCGTTTTAATCCAGTAAAGGGAAGGAGAGAACAGTGAAAGCTTCATAGATCTAAGTGATTGGTTTGTAGTCTCCTCAGTAATAGAATGCTCAGTTAAGTCAAGTTTGAAAGCCAACAGCTAGCATTCTCTTCTAGAACAATGAATGTAAGGAAGGAATACCATTGTCAGAAAACTACATTTCTTTCAGCCTCGGCGATCATCCCAGGGTCAGATATAAGCTGATTACATGAAGTTGGTTACATGGGCCTTATATGATGACCGCTTTGGCCAGGTATGCCAAACTGTTGCCATGTCCCCTTGCTGAATATTCCAGTGTGCCGAACGGCTTCCAACCCTCTTCAGTTGTTAATCCTTTCTTTAGGCTTGTAGCTAATTGCTAGGTGTATGTTTATATATTTCATATGAAGGAACGCACCACTATAATATTTTTTTTAACTAAGTGTGAGTGGAGGGCAAGCCTGAGCATTGCATTTTACGGTGATGTTTCACATATGAATATTGTGGCCTAATTGTGAACTGGAGGTAAGTCCATTTACGCCAAATGTTACTTGTGTAACATTTGTTGCAGCTTATGTCTGTATTTTGACTTGAGCATATCTTAAATATCCACTTGCACTTGGATAGTTTGGATGCCTAATTCCAGTACATTGATGGTGAAGAAATGCAAGTAAAACTGGCCCCTTAGAGATGTGCCCGATTTTGACCTTCATGTATTATTAAGATACGCCACATAGGTACTTTGCTCATCGCATAGACCCAGTGTAAGCTTCCAAGTTGATGATGATGATGATGATGAGGGTCACGTCGTTGCAGTGAATATCTCTATTGAAAGTTATACATATCTTAGAAGAAGTGCAACTCGAATTACAACTGCAGAAACATCAGCATGGGCACTGTTTCACATATGTAAATCCCACATTTACATTGTTGATCCTTAATTTAAAAGTGTACATAGATGTTTTGATGTCTGAACATTTGTGATGCCAAATAAAATGTTAATGATTAGATTTAAAAAAATTAATATAGTGCTGATCAACCTAAGGGGTCTGAAGATCGTGTCTCCCAGACATATCCCTAGGCAGCGCAGCCAAGAGGAAGAGGACCCGGTACAGCAAAAGCTGTCGGAGTGGGTGTGACCACGCCAGTTTGGGGGCTATTTGCGCTACACAGGCAGGGCACGGCCCCAGGAAAGCACAGAGCCTGGTACTGCCTCCCCCTCTTGGTGCCCCTGTCTCAGGGCACCAAAAGTATAACTTAATGGTGTGGATGTGTGAGGTCATCATGCCCCCATTCTAGAGCCATATGTACAGCCCAGCACACATAATACAAAAATGTACATGCCAGTGAATCATTTACTGTTTTCTCTACAAATTTTATCTATTATATGGGGGGTATTCAATTGTTAGCGTTAATGGAAAAAAAGGAGCGCTCAAAAAATCTTAGCGTTAATACGGTAATTACTCGCGGAATTTCAGCGAGTAAACTACCGTATTAACGCTTTTCTCGCGCAATATTACCGTATAAACGGTAATATTTTTTGAGCGCTCGTTTTTTTCCGTTAACGCTAACAATTGAATACCCCCCTATCTGTCTTCAGAGCTTATTGGTCAGATACTAAAATTGTAATTAAAATTGTCTGTTGTCTGTGACATATTTAGAAAGTGTCAATTGAGGTTTTGCAAATATGTCTCGCCATAAGGTGTAACGAGATGCCATAAGATCTTTATCTTTTTATATGTCTATAGACAGTGACCATAAAGAAATAATAATTAGCATTGTGCTTTAATTTTCTAACTGCACTAGAAAAAGGACAGCGCGAATTGTATCGGTTGCTATGGTCAAGACCAATTTTTTACCCCCCTTTGACTATTGCAACTTTGTCCAATAGCAACTGTGACATCCAAAGTAAGCAGCAGTGGTGTAGCGATTGGGAGCAGATGGGGTATTATACCCCTGATATCATATAGTCTCGCTATGCTGATAAGCATACTGTCTGTGCTGTCAGAATTATAGAGCAAAATGTTACATAACACTTAAAAAAATATGTTACAAGTTGTAAAAATGCCTACAGAGAAGACTTTAGAAGTTGACAATGCCACACTCAGGAGGTGACTTTCAGAGGGACTTGGCTGTAGACACATATTGACTGATAACTGTGTGTCAGAATATGTTGATAGCAGCAGGGGAGCATGGTTCTCTCCAGAAGGCCATCTGAAGGGTGGGCAGATGGATATGGTCTTCTACTAAATGTTGGTTTCAGTATAATGAGATCGGTGGATGAGTGATGTTTTCCCTCATACACAATTCAAAGTGGAAAGACACTGTCACCATTGGACATAGTGATATAACCTCAGGGTATATTTAATTCTAGACAATGGGTCCATATTATTCAGGGTCTCCTATAATCAAGATTAAGCCAGGAAGGTTTGTAAGACCTTGACCATGATCTACATTTAATATGTGGAACAGGGGCTACCTCAGAAACCAAAAGGCATTGGACAGCAGGAGATAAGCCAAGCAGAAAACCAAGGAACCACCTAGAAGAGACAATCCCTTTTATGAAAAATATTATATATATGATCAGAAAACCCAAACCTGCACTGATGAGTTCTAACAAAGGCAAAACATTCAATGTGTACGTGGGGAGTTTGTCTCAGCATTGGTCCATGTTATGCTCTGAAATCCCAGTTGATACAACATTGACTCAAAGTCGCTTCCTACCTAGAGCTGGTTCCAGATAGATCTTTAGGACATCATTGATTGTACAACCTTGTTCCTGGAACTATGACAACGATTATTCTGTTACACCATATGAGCACAGTGGCAACTAAATTATCTGTAAAGACTCTGGGGGGTAGATTCATCAAACCTTCTAAAAAGGTATAGTGGAGGTGTTGCCCGTAACAACCAATCAGATTCTAGGTATCAGTTTCTAGAATGTATTATGGTAACAGTTATTATGGGCAGCTATGCGCAACACCTCCACCTTTATCAGTGGTAGTCATTAGCGCAATGACTAAATTTCCGTCAAAAGTTAATGTGATAGAATAATTCTGACTGCAGTAATGTAGTCATGCAAGAAATAGCGACTTACTGAAAAAGTGACAGAGAACAATACCGGCAACCCTGCTATGATCGCCGACTGGAGAACATGGGGACACTCAGATTCATGTCACTTCAAATGGCGACAGTGACATTGCTAGTATTAAGGGGGCAATGCGAGGATTCACTGGCTCTATAATGTTTTTTTTACAAAGGGTTTGACATTATAGAGGGTCCTCGCATTGCCCCCTTAATATTAGCAATGCAACTGTCGCCATTTGAAATAACATGAATCTGAGTGCCGGCATGTTCTTCAGTCGGCGATCGTAGTAGAGTTGACGGAATTGTTCTCTGTTACTTTTTCAGTAAGCCGCTATTTCCTACATGTCTACATTACTGCAATCGGAATTCTTCAGTCGCACTAACTTTTGTCGGAAATTTAATCATCGCTATGCCGTACCCCACCCACTTTTACTTGTTAAAAGGTTTGATAAGGATTGAGAAATCTCTCTCAAAAACCTGTTCAGTAAGTTTAATTTCCAAGATATTTGTTCCCCTGAACAAGGGTGGTTTGATACTCTTCCTGACACATTTTTTTCAGAAATACATATTACTAAGGGTGTTGCACTTTATTTTGAATAATATCTTTCATTAGGCACATAAATATTTTATTTGACAGCACGTTCCTTACACAACACGGCTTTAAGTGAGTTCCAGGAACAGAAATCTTATTTCATGTCAGAGGCATTAGGTGACATGAATTTCCTTTCTCACCTTCAAGTGCAAGATTGAAAGCACAGTATACAATGGTTAGCAAGTCCTAGAATATATGATTTTATGCTGCCACAATCACATATGTGAAAAGCAACATGACGCATTATGAAATTGATTTTTTTTGATACTGCTTTTTCCATCCAGTGTATCCTTGAGAACAGTGTATAAAACACATAAAAATGAAGTAAGTATAAGTTTTATATTATAATGTCAAGATGAAGTGGAAGCAGAAGTACTGAAAAGAGGGAACAATACAGTAAAGAAATTCGGTGAAAATATAATAATTTGCGTCTTGTCAAACTGCTATTAATTTGCATGCCATTTTTTAATCTGCATTCCGACCTCCTGTTGATAATAATTGCCAACTCTACTTTGAAATGTCTGAATAAATCCGAAATGGGATACAACACAAACAAAGCTGATAGAGTAACTCATCCAGCTTTCATATTTAAATTCAATTATTTATTTTACATCCTCAGAACTGGATTTCAGTGAAATGCTTGCAAAAAAAAAAGCAACTCTTTCATTTCTGGGAAACGTCATTTGAATTGCAGCCCTTTCAGTCAGAGGTTTTCTTGTCGGCATATTGCCACTAAAGAGTAGCTTAAAACTCTCCCTAACCATTTTCATCGCATCAGTGAGATTTTCTTTATAGAACATTGCGCGCAGAGCAGAAAACGCCTATCTTGCATTGATGTGCTCCAATGGGGATGGAAGAGTCTGCCAATAGGCACATTTTCTTACATTTTGGAACCCGAAAATCCCAGAGGGGAGGTCCAAAAAACAAGTGCATTGAATCACTTCATCAAGGCCCTGCTCCACCCACTTCTGAAGGAAGTACAAGACACAGGAGGGTGGCCTACTCCAGGCCAGGAGAGCTCCCAAAGTTTGGGATTCTCCTGAACATGCCAGGAGAGTAGGTAAGTATGTTGGCAGGTGATGTAGCACTTGTTTGTGTCATGCTCAAAAGCCTAATAAGCTACTGCTGTTTAGAAAGAGTTGCTTTTTTTTTAAATTGTTTTTGTCCACGAAGATGTTTGTTTGAATATTGGAGTCATAGGGATTTTGAGCTAACAGAGTCTTGTCACCTACAACAGCAATTTATGAGAAAAAGCGATTCAGATTCAGCAGGCATTCTGGAAGTTTAATAACAAAAATGACAGCTGACTAATAGCTTACAATATGTTAATTGCAAAACATCCTTTAGTAATTTTTTTTTAGATAAAATCAGCTTGACAACTCTTCATTTCATATTTTGAAAATCTATGATTTCTATGTGTGGATGACAGTATCACATTAAGTTATAAAAATTGTGTTGTTCTTTAAGATTTGTCTTAAACACCCAATTAACAGGGCACAGAGGATTACAATTTGACAAATTATTTTAAAGTGATCCCTTTTCATACCACCTCCTTACACTGCAAACTGCACTTGCAGAATTGAGCATTAAAATACAACATATCAATTAAACTCTGTGTACATTCGTTACAACACCAACCCCTGGCATGTTCAGGATGTAATTAAATATGATAGGAGTCAAGAAAAAAAATCCAAACTGCAATACCACTTTTGTCCACCAAGCAGAGCCCTTTCATTCAAATGTACACTGTGACTTGTAGCCAATACTAGGGCAGGATTCATGTCTTCCATAAAATATGTACATGTACATATTACTACATGCATTAAATGCATATAAAAATAGCAGATTATAGCAGTTCAAGCTAAATAGTTTTACACAAACTGCACAATTGGGCATCCATAATTGCTCATGATCCTTTGCTATAACATACATTTTGGCTTGTGTCCCAGGCTGACAGTATACGAGAGAGCTGTATCTTGCTTATTTTGACTTTACAATAATAACTAATGCAAGCCTCTTGAAAACATCTCATATAACCTTCCTCCTATTAAAATGTTTTCCGGGAATGGAAAAGTCTTCAGTGCTAGTTATCATCTGAAGCTATAATGAAACCATTTTGCTAAAATGTTTGGTACTTGACAATGTGCACTGAAGCAATACAATGCAGAAAGATATGATGTTAAAACAAAGAGGTATCAATGCAAATGGACACTAACTCATTTATTAACGATTAGTATTGATGATGCGGGGGAGCCGACAGGAGTTTTATGTGCTTTCATCAAAAATGAGATGGAGCCTATTTAAATGTTTTAATTGGTGGAAGAGAAATGGATTTGCTTTTATCAAATCAATATTACTTAGACCAAGTATCAATTAAACTGACAGGGATTCTTCTACTGAATGAAATAGAGGGTTTAATTACATCCGATCCCTTGATACATCTATATTATGTAAAGGAGCAGATAGGCAGTACATTAAAAGAATAATCCGTCAGTAAGGTTGTGCTAGGTTGTACCACAATGTTTCAGTGTATATTCATCAGTAGCCGATACAGTATATACAACTGGACATAAATTACATTAAGATCTAGTCAGGTCTACTATGACTGGAGACCTGTCTTTATTATTTTTTATTGCAAGGGAGCTCACATATTGGGTTTTATGTAGCCCCCAAAATTCTGTTCTAAGCAAATTTAGATGAAATTTGACTCAAGATTCATGAACATGTTTTGTTTTGTTTTTTTAAATTATTTTCATGAATCACGATTTGCTTTGATTGGCTCCGATTTGCCAGATTCCCACTCCAATCTACAGCCTCACCCACCTTACACACACCTTCGATCAGCTACCTACATTCACTGTGGGGGCAGCAGGGAGCGAAACTCATCAAGCAAGAGTCAGGGAGGGTATTAAATAGGAAGAATGTTGGCTTTGTTGTGCTTTCTTTAGTTGGAGTTTGGTTTTGTTTGTATTTAGAGAAGTGTGTTATTTTGTCATTTTAGTAATTTAATAATTAATTTCTTGATTTACGTTTTTAGTTTTTCTTTAAATATTTATTTGATGCTCGTTATGTTTTCATACAGGCATATTTATCTTCAACAAGAATGAGGAGGAGGCTGAGTAGAAGCCACCTTGGCCTTCGAACAGATGCTCCACCCATTAGAGGTGATTGAAGAGAAGGAGCAACCACCTGCTCTTGGGATACCTGCTTCTGCTCTGAGCACTCAATGTCACAGCAGTGACCGGGCTCAGGTTCTGGTGAGCAATGCTGACCTGGTGAGTAGTCACCGCTTGGATGATGACCAGCCGGAAGTGCCATGACCACCACTGTGGAGATATCACACCGATCTCCCTAGTGACGATGAATCTATTCCCAGAGATAGACATGGTAGCCTGGTTAAGGGTTTGGTTTAAGGGTTGGAAGTTTCTGTTGTTTCCACTGCTGCGGCATCACTGATGCCCAGCTACAGCCTCTCCAGTGGTCGCCATAGGCACTCAGTACCAGAGTGTACCAGTCGAATATGGTTGTTCATAATCTAATGTCTGTGGCATTTACTACAGATGTGAATAGCCCAGAGTACTGCCCACGGTTGTGCATTGCTGGGCAATATTTCACATTTTAATCTTCCCACCTTCACCCCCCCATGCAAATCACCATAGTGTGGTATGCTGAGAGATACTAGATACACCAGTTGTTATCAATCAACTTATAATGACTGGTGTTTTAATGTAAATGAAAAAGTAAAGTGTGTGACCGCCCCTTCCCTCCCCCCGTTCCACTTCTCTAAGCGTAAGGAGTAGTAAGTTTTAGACGTGACACCCAATATGCATACGGATATTTGTGTACGCATCCTTATGGGCAGCACGGTGGCTAAGTGGTTAGCACTTCTGCCTTACAGCACTGGGGTCATGAGTTCAATTCCCGACCATGGCCTTATCTGTGAGGAGTTTGTATGTTCTCCCCGTGTTTGCGTGGGTTTCCTCTGGGTGCTCCGGTTTCCTCCCACACTCCAAAAACATACTGGTAGGTTTATTGGCTGCTAACAAATTGACCCTATTCTGTGTGTGTGTGTGTGTGTGTGTGTGTGTTAGGGAATTTAGACTGTAAGCCCCAATGGGGCAGGGACTGATGTGTGTGAGTTCTCTGTACAGCGCTGCGGAATTAGTGGCGCTATATAAATAAATATTGATGATGATGATGATCCTTGGTGCCCATACACAGTACAGAAATTTTATTGTACACAAAAATGACTGATGTACGTCCAACTCTCCCCAATTCCCAATGTTTTTATTTTCTCTTTGAAAGACACAATTTCCACAATATGTTTTATTACCACAAACATCTAAAAAAATAAAAAATTATAGCTAATAATTTAATAAAATATTACAATATGGGTTGTATACAAAATGATCATACATGCGTACCTTTTGAATGTACAAGTCTTTCTGGTCTCATATAGTTCGCTCTCAAGTGTAGAATGTGCTTTCTTCTTCCCATTTTGTCACTCCCTTGCCAAGCTACATTCAACCGCTTAACTTATGTATTCACTTAGGTATCAGTTTTGTTTTTAGACCTCTAGCATAATCCATTGAGACACAACGTCTAAGTTATTCACCTGTGTACTATTTGTTATAAAAACAACCGCCAAGCATTTGCTCCTAGCAGAAGCTGAGCTGAATTTCATTTTGACAGATTTCATTACACCATATTGTTGACACACTGTAAAAGCAGCACTTGAAATCCATACAGGATTCAAACTACTTAAATAATCTCCGTGCTGAACTTTTCGATAGGTCTAAATGATTGAAATGATAGATCTTTCACAATCTGTGCTTCGTGACAGCTAGGAGTTTGCCCCAGATTTTAATTCATCTCTCCAGCCACTAAGAAGCTAAAATCACAGGCTTAATGTATTTACCGTTTTAAATCACTTTTTAAATAGTTTAATCAATTAGTCAACCATCGCACAATTGTAAACACATAAATGAAGCTTAACATAAACATAAATTTACCATAACATAAATTCAATGTATTTGCCTCCAAATGGAACTAGAGAATCTTATGTTTTAATATTGAAATTCAAATTGATAAAAACATTCTCTCCTCTTGATTTTCATTAGGAGAATTAAGTCTTGTACAGATAAGTGAAACAACTGCAAATAACATTAGAAATGTACTTTTGTTTTCAATCACAAGATTCACTGTAAACTACAAATCACATTAGAGATTCGCTGTAAACCCTTAGGACCACCAGTAATGCTATCTGGTTGCTTGGCAACCCCATCCAACAAGTAAATCAATAAAGGAATCAGAAATGTGGGAGCTACACTAAATAAGCAGATTGCAATGGAGGAATGGGTCACCGTTGCATTCATTTTGCAATTTTACCATTCATTCGCTTTTTATTTCACAATATAAGTGGAACTACTGTTCAGTAGCTAGAGGTTTGTTCTATGAAACTGCAAAATTCAAACATTCCATAATACTTGATATTAGACTGCAGCTAATAACACAAACAATTAAGTCAATTAACTTAATAGAATATATTTGTCAGCGTGCAACAACTACCAACCCTCAAAAATATATATATTGTTATGTTTTTTTAATAAAGAATTTTATTTTTATATTTAAAAAGAAAGAATATATTAGGACAGTTACGGAAACAAAGTTGCTGTTTCAAATCTAAAGGTAGCGACACACGATGCAAGTTGAGCCAGAATCTTTCATATAGCTACACACGCACATGAGCAACCAAATCAAATATCTCTCAGGTCATTTCCAGCTTCATTGTGATCAGAAAATGACTTCACACTGGCCAAGAGTAGTCATCTCCCGACTTGATCTGTCTTGCCCAATAAATACCTTAGAGATTTCATCTCTTGTTGCAGTAATACACACATATAGGAACCTAAACATTGCTGTAAAAGGGATTGAACTTTTTAACTCTGAAATACCTATGTGATGTTAAATACTTTCATGTCAAAAAAAGACAAAAGTGTTATAGGAGTGTACCTTTATTGGCTAACTAAAAAAAAATATTATATTTGCTAGCTGTCAGAGCACAGAGGCCCCTTCAACAGGCAAGTTTACAAATAAATGACTGAGCAAAAGGCACAACATTTAAGAGCTGTCACATCAAGAAATTCGTACGGCGGGGGGGTGAGTACATCATCAAGATAAGTCAAAGTAATAAAAAGGAGGTTTTTGTTATGGATGGAAGAGTAAAAATCCTATGGGTTCTGAGGTCTGCACTCTGCTGTGGGGTGTGATGTGTGTCCATGTAGTGGGTTATAAATCCAGGTGTGAGATTGAGTCCTTTAGTCAATGACTGGAATGTTCTTATCAGCTTGAATTCCCATATTTTTCTCTCCCTTTCATTTCTAAAAAGACCTTTCAGTATTAGAACTTTTAAATCTGTCATACTGTGTCCAGGTCCAGAGAAGTGTTTACCCACAGGGGTGTCCAGAGTCTTCTTTATTATGTGTCTGTGTAAATTCATACTGGATTACAGTTTCTGCTTGGTCTCTCCAATGTAGATTCCCTCAGGGCCTCTTGTACACTGTATCATGTACACCACATTGGAGGATGTACATGGGAATGTGTCAGTGATTTTGTATTCCCGTTGTGTGCTGGGTACGTGGACTGTGTTTGTTGATAGGACATGGGTGCAGGTCCACCCATAGAGGCAGACTTGGAAAATTGAATTCATGGCTTCAACTTGAGAATCCAAAGACGTACGGAGTTCAAAAAGGAAAGAAGCCACAATATAACTGGATTCAAATTATTATTTTATATCTGAACTCCTGGGATCCCTGGGACTGTAAATATTAATGTTGGGTGCAGAATGATAGCAGGAGACAGTACAACGTACTTGGCTGTGTTATCTCCAAAAGTACTTCATACCTTACTAGAAATGCTGGCACCAGCCACATATCGATTCTCGAAACAGTTTGACGTATCAGTTATAAAATTCAAAAGTTCGCCATAATGTATCCAAGTTAATTTCTACAAAATGTTCGATCTGGTTTGACAGGGTCAAGTAGGTTCACACAGAGCTGAGCAGATTCGCACCCGATAGTCTCTGTTCACACATGTATGAAGCAGTGCAAATGAAAGCATGATTCCTGTATTTAGTGAATGGCCAAATGGCTAATAACAATATCCAGATTACAATTTTTTATAACTGTGTCTGCCATAGTATCTGCCATGTTGGGAGTAAATTAGTCTTCTATCTTTAGTTTCGAGCTACACTTGATATATTTTCGCAGTTATTATTGTGAGCGGTGAAACTCAAACAGCGATCTTTGAAAACAAAAGGTGCTGAAATTCATTTTTACATTTTTTAAAAAAAAAATTGTTATTGAAAAATAATATTTAAACAGTGTTTTTTTTAAACAAATTAAGAACACTAGTTTTAAGTGAACACAAATGATAAACCTTAAATGGAAATGTAAATGGCGAAAGTAAGTTGCAAATTTTAAACCACAAATTCAAATTGGCTCTATTGATGAATTTCCTATTGAACCGGTGAAATTCAATCAAATTTCAAACCACTTCTACATTTTCTATACACCTAAATAAGAGGACATCCAGGATGGATAATTGGTCTCTATCTGCAAAAAAAACAGATAGGGACCAGTATTTTGGGGATAATTTAATAACATTTACTAAGGCTGGGTACACACTACAGAAATTTTATCCCGATGTGTTATCTATAATGATTTTACCAACGACTGAAAACAAAAAAGTCCTGATCAGCATTCCGAATCATGTGTACACATTTTACAAGATTTACCTTCAGATCTGTGCTCTTTATCTGTCATAACCATTGGCTGGAAAGATTATGGGCTAGATTTACTAAACTACGGGTTTGAAAAAGTGGAGATGTTGCCTTTAGCAACCAATCAGATTCTAGCTGTCATTTAGTAGAATGTACTAAATAAATAACAGCTAGAATCTGATTGGTTACTATAGGCAACATCTCCACTTTTTCAAACCCGCAGTTTAGTAAATATTCCCCTATGATTTTGTAAACTCTATTGAGATCCTGATCATGAGTGCATAGACACTGCAGGACTGGAGCGATTTCGCTCCATCGTTGAACGAGATTTTTAGTTCGGTTTAAAAATCAAATGAAACAATACGATGAGCTATAGGACAAAGCTTTACAACAATCGTTAATCGTTGGAGCATACACACTAATGTGATATTGGGCCGAACGTTTGTTTATCAAGCGATTGATCCAATAATCAGCTGAAAACACTATAGTGTGTACCCAGCCTAAATCCAAATGAACAATAACTCACTGCATTAAAAATAAAATGAGTGTTGCTGGGTCTATCCATGAGGCATTCTAAGGAGTCATATGTAAGTTGTGATATCATTCTATGTCGGAAGTTAGACTGCGATTGGTTGATGGTGCTACAGCTTAACTAGCCAAACATAGGTTAGCCAATTGTTTAGGCTGGTGCTCTAATTTCAGAATGTAAAGATGCTTGGGGCCTCTTATGAAAATAAGAGCCAATTATTAGGTCCCTCAAAATCACGTAGTACACCGGTTATCTTGTGAAATGTAATTACAGCAAGTCTGGTTGGTTGGTTGGTTGGTTGGTTGAGATTTTGCACATTTGAACTTTGTTGGCAATTAATGTCACATATATCATTTAATTGCTGACTTCAAAGTAGACCAATCACCCATACAGTAAAAGTAATTGTAATATTAAAGCTTATATACTTATGCTTTTCAATGCTATGCAAACTAAGGAATGTAATCATATTTGTAAGATTATATATTTCTATGTGTGTACCAACTGATGGTTTTGCATGGCACATCTATACTTATTTTGATTAAATATGTCTGTTGCTGCTAGAGAAGGTTTTGGAATAATGTTCAGCAACGCACATTGTAGACATTTTTTTTTAATTTACACCCAGTAGGGAATTTATACGTGTGCTGAATTTAGTTGTTTATTTTTTTATCACATATTTCTAATTGTAATTCATACACAGCTTCCATTCATCGCCAACAAACAAAGCATTAAAATACAAAGTGCTAGATTAATTAACACTAGGGTGACATCTGGGTCAGGAGCTCAACAAAAAGTGCTGACAAGTATTGTTTTAAGGCACAATGAAATAAAGTTTTGTGCTTGCAGGCTGACACACTCCTGCTCGGATATCGATTGCGTTCTTAAGACTTTGTATATTTAGTACACAGCGGGAAACTGTTTACTCACCACAGAGGGGAAAATGAAAAATGAATAGGTGTCATGAAAAATGATCATATCTCCGCTGAAGATAAGGCAAAGCGCTCAATAGGTATATTTATGTAAGTATTGGTAGAAAAATGGGACTACCACTACCACTTGAGAGGCTTCCATCGGGCCAACCCAATATGCAGATGTCAACAACTTTATCCCTAAGTGATATATCAGACTAACCCAGATAACTACCTTTGAAAGAATTTGCTAAGCTTCGTTCATATGTCTAATTAGAGTGTTCTAGTTCAAGATAGATAAGACTAGTAGCCCCATTACTTACAAATGGAGCCAAACCTAAAAACCCTCTTTGAGAGAACTTTGGTTGCATACAGTATGTATTTCCAGAGGAGTATTTTTAAATGGGGTGAACAAGTCTTTTAATGTAAAGAGAGTCTTACTGTGTTATGTAATTTCCTCTGCTTTTCTTTTAAATTGGATATGTTTTGATATACTTATTAAAAATCCGTCTGTTTCAAAGTGGTATTTCATCATCATCATCATCATCATCATATATTTGTATAGCGCCAACATATTCCATATCGTTTTACAATTGGGGAAAAATACAGTAAGAAACAAACTGGGTAAAACAGACAAAGAGGTGAGAAGGCCCTGCTTGCAAGCTTACAATCTATGGGACAATGGGAGTTTGATACAAGAGGTTAAGTCTACATTGTGCATTTCGGTCCAAACTGCAAAGGGTAAAAGTGATTCGTAAGCTAAATGATCCTGTCACACAAAAATGTTGGTCAGGGGGTAGTTGTCTTGTGTGAAATTGTGTAACAGATGGTACTAGGGTAATCTAGTGAGGTTAAGAGGGTGGTTGAGGAATATTATAAGCTTGTCTGAAGAGGGGGATTTTCAGAGAACGCTTGAAAGTTTGTAGACCAGAGGAGAGTCTTATTGTGCGAGGGAGAGAATTCCATAAAGTGGGTGCAGCCCGAATAAAGTCCTGTAACTGGGAATGGGAGGATGTAATGAGGGTGGATGAGAGACGCAGATCTTGTGCAGAACGGAGTTACCGAGTTGGGAATACTTTCATTAATTAATTAATTAATTAATTAAATTCATTCACTCATTCATACCAGTGTGTCCCTTGCATTAATTCTAATTACAACTTTTTTTTGCTTCACTCCTTTCTCTATTCGGATATAATATGGAATAATAAACATCTGCTCGCAATAGAGCTGCATTTTATTTCACTCACATGTCACCTATTATTGAGCTTAATTACAATTTCACAGGCAACATTTTCATATTGCGTCACTTTCCTCCTTATTGCCTTATTTAAATCGGATATGTGGTGTCCACTTATAAACATCCGCTTGCTTCAGTGAGACACTTTGATTTATTCACATATCACTCCCTTCTATTCCAATTCTAGCTTCAATTACAGGCTTTCTTGTAACACTTGTACATGGTTTTACTCCCCCCTCCCCCTTATGTAATTGGTTTGTTCCGATAGAACTATACTTGCCCACGCTTCATTGCAACTTACCCAGATATCTCCTTCTCACTAGTCATAGCAGGCAGCTATGTCTCTTCACTGTTTCTAATTATCACTTTACTTGTTATATTTTCATGTATTTTAATTAATTGTTTTCTTTCTCGTTTATAGTGACAGACCGAAAAATATAAGTGTCGGCCTTTATATATTCTCTAGCTCTTCAAGTATAGTGTAAGATTCTTTGTCACTATCACCATTATTTAGGGAAGTCATTCTGGCTATACACTAACCCCTTCCCCTTATTCTCCCCATTGATTCTGGGTGTTGATGAGTACCTTGGCATTGCCTTTCAGTTTTACACATTGTCTCTAGTTCGTTCAGGCATTAGGAGATGGGTCTAACACTCTACCCCCTTTCCTGATTTGCCAATTCTGTATTAGCCCACCTCGATGTTTCTCTGAACCCCCCACTCCACCCCCCCCACTTCAGTTACCCATTCGAACAGAGTGGTATCAGTTAGAGGACTATTTAAAGTTACTGTCAGGTATGGGAGGCCATACCTCTGACGAACTGTAAGGATGAAACGCGTAGGGTATCCTCCCTTACCGCTTCTGCTCCAACTTGGACATCTACTTCAGAGCTTGTGATGCTACTACATCGCTATTTTCTGGTCTGGACTCTTGCAACAAAAGTTATCCACTGAGAGGAGGCCACAAACGCTAGATCCTCTCAACATCCCTGATTACATTCAGGACAGCAGATACGCTTTTTATGTTCATTTTTAATGAACAAGTTTTTAACCATTGCCTTTAATAAATTGGTGTGAAATACTACACAAAGACGGCCCTTTCTTGACTTTTCACTTTTCCAGGATACCGAAATGAAGATTGAACAGTTCCATAAAGAATCTACAATTGGGCACAATTAACCATTAGATAAACCTCTCCTATATAATTTATTAGTACATAGTTTGCTACTATACCGCACACTTGGTGTTTATCACTACTACATTGTGAGCTCTCTTTTGTGTATCTTAACTTAAATTTAGATTGATATATTATTGTACCATATTGTCTGTCAGTGTGGTTTATGAATAGAAGCTACAGTGGATTCTCTATGTGTGGGAACATAGGTGGGAAAAAAGTGGGCTGAAAGTGTTGGATGTTAACGTATGATTGCATAACTAGATTTTGATCTATTTTTATTTATTTGTCAAAGTATATTATTGTTTGCTGACAACTTTGTGATTTAGATCAATATTAACATTTTATGATAAATGAAATATTTTAATTTAATTAGATTATATACATACAGTATTTAAAATAGGGTAATTATGTCTTAGGTCACAAAAATGGAAAATATGGCTATCCTTTTGTCTGTTTCTGCATGATATTTCTGGCTTTCACAGACATGACCCCCTCAATCCACTCTGCTTGTGTAGAAAACCTATGCGGGTACTCATGTCATCACTTATCAAATTGTCCTTTTTTGCCCCTCACAGTCTTCTGATCATTGCCACTGGGACTTTGTATTTTCCAGCATTGTGAAAACATAAGTTTCAGCACTTGAGGACTGGGAAGAGCAGTTAATTCCAAACGTTTAATCAATAGCAGTTATGTAAGTAATTAGGTGCCTGATTGGGCAGGTGGTGCAACCATCCAATCAGCAATTCCCAACCATCTTCAGTAGTCAACTCTGGAAATTGTATTTCCTCCATGCTGCCAACAGTACAGTCTGGCAGTCAACTTATGTTAAGGTCCAAAGGGGCTCAGAGGAAAGATCCCCTTCCTAATTGTTGAGTTGCACAATTGATTAAAAATATGATGGTCCAAAACTGGACAACCTCTTTAATGGATCTTGAGCTAGGGATCATTGATTCTAGTTTACAAATAGACATTCTGTGCTGATCAACTTGGTTAGAAGATTAATGATGAATTATTAACCCGATTAAGACCATTTTTTTTAATAAAGTTCAAAAACAAAATGCCTCTTTCATTAGTGATCAATCACCTGTGTGGTGAATGCACACACCCCAAATGTAACAAACCTTAAAAGGGACATTATGATCCAAATGTCTCCAAGACCTTCAGCTCATAGTAAGTAGCACATAAAAGGCACACAAAGAAATCAAAACAATTAGAACATTCATTTATTGTCTGTTCAACTGGCAGCCCATGGGCCAGAAACTGTCCTCCAAAAAATGCATGTGTCCCTTAACATCCCTCAAAGTTCAATAGACTTTTTAAAAAATACATTATTTTCTGATTTGTGCATAGCCCAGCGGTTTTGCAATGATAATAAAAATCCTTCCCTCTTCTTGGAAATACTTAGTGAAACTTATGACATGAAATGTCATTATACAACTGATACGTTGCCTGACATGTATTCCATTATATACCCATGAGGCTTTTGCTACAACAATTAGAAAACAAATCAGTACAAAATCTATGTGACAGATATAAAGCCATTGTGTGCCATACTGTGAAAGACCTTTACATTCCTTCACACTTCACTTGTTTATAAAATTCCACCTCACAGCTCAGAATTCCGGACAATTAAATGCATTCCAATTGCAAGTCAAGGAGGTGACAGGTCCCATTTCTATTGTATTTCAAGGCTTACTTGGTCCATCCCCGTGATACATCAGTAATTAATGGGTTAAACAAAGATCGCAGTTTTCATTTGAGTTATGTTCGTGATTTATGTGCCATTATATATGAGGTGTTTAACTATTCGCTGGCTCACTTTCTATTCTAGCATTGAATTGTCAGGTTATTTGTATCACACAGTAGCCAGACATTGTGTGGTCTGAACCAATATTCAGCCTATTAGTAACATTACTGAGGCATGATTTTACTAGTTCCTAGTGAATTGATACGCTGCATATTGGTTCACCACACAAAATGGCTGCCTCCACTGTGTGTATGGGATATGTCAACTTAAAAGGATTCCTTTGAAAAGTGACTTTTTGCCAAAATCAAAAGGGGCTTTATCTAGTACGTTCTTGTCTACCCACGTTGCACTGCCACTGTCATACATTGAAGTAAGCAGAGTTACTGCAGTCATAGGTGGAACTACCGGCGGTGCCAACCCCGACGTACATTAAATAATAATAAAAAATGACTTTTACTAATCTGGCGGCACCTGGGACCCGGTATCCTCCTCCCTGTTCCCTTCTCACTGCATGTTGGGCATGACCTCATCGCGCCCTGCATTTTCAGTGAGGAGCAGCGCAGAGAGGAGCCACAAACATGAAGAAAGAAGACAGAAGAGAGAAGAGAAAAAGAATAAAAAGGCCAAGTAAAAGGTAAGTAAAGGAACGGAGGCAGTGGGCACAGTGTAATAAAAAGGAAATTGTGATGGAGGGCACAGTGTGATTGTGAAGGGGGCACAGTGTGATACAGAAGGGGGCACAGTGTGATACAAGTGGGGCCAGGAAACACAGTGTGATACAGAAGGGGCACAGTGTGATGGTGAAGGGGCACCATGTGATAAAGAATGGGCACAGTGTGTTGGAGAAGGGGCACAATGTGATACAGAAGGGGCACCATGTGATACAGAATGGGTACAGTGTGATGGAGAAGGGGCACAGTGTGATCCAGAAGGGGCACAATGTGATATAGAAGGGGGCCAGGTGGCACAATGTGATACAGAATTGGGTCAGATGCACGGCGTGATACAGAAGGGGACCAGGGGGCACAGTGTGCTACAGAGGGGGAGCAGGAAGCACAGTGTGATACAGAAGGGGACCAGGGGGCAAATTGTGATACAGAAGGGGCACAGTGTGATACCGAAAGGGGGCACAGTGTGATATAGAAGAAGGTAAGATGGCACAGTGTGCTACAGAGGGGGAGCAGGAAGCACAGTGTGATGCAGAAGGGGACCAGGGGGAACAGTGTGATACATAAGGGGCACAGTGTGATCCAGAAGGTGGCACAGTGTTCTACAGAGGGGGGCCAGGAAGCACAGTGTGATACAAAAAGGGGCCAGTGTGATACAGAAGGGGCACAGTGGGATGGTGAAGGGGCACCATGTGATACAGACTGGGTACAGTGTGATGGAGAAGGGGCACAGCGTGATCCAGAAGGGGCACAATGTGATACAGAAGGGGGCCAGGTGGCACAATGTGATACAGAATGGGGCCAGTCGGCACAGTGTGATACAGAAGGGGCAGAGTGTGATGGTGTAGGGCCACAGTGTGATGGTGTAGGGCCACAGTGTGATGGTGAAGGGGCACCATGTGATATAGAAGGAGCCCAGCATGATGCAGAAGGGGCACATGTTATATAATGTATTTATATTTCTTTTACTTGAAATTTGAATCAAACAAAACACAAAGATACTGTACATGTTTTGTTTTTCTGTGCATGCAGTGTGTGTGTGAGGGGGGACCCAAAGTAACTTTTTGCACCTGGGCCCACAACTCACTAGTTCCGCCTCTGATTGCAGTGTTATCTTGCTTGCTTCGGGAGTTGGTGGATTGCACCAAGTGCCATAAAGATATGTACTCCATCTGGTTATTATTACCTGTATTATTAAACAGGGATATGGGCAGCCCTTTACTAACAAAATGCTGGTGTTGAATCTTCACAGAACAGTTATTTGACAATAATTTTCAGTTGTAGAGTGCAGTGTACACTGTGTTGGCTCGGGTACGGTGTCAACCAGTAATGTCCTATAAAGCGTGGGGCGCACATTTGTTTTGCTTTTTTTACTGCAGCTGCGACTATTTCCCTGCAAAACATTAGCACAAATCAACTTTACTGGTATGCAATAGTGTGAGATGTGTACCAATGGACTTGTGCTGTTCTTGGTACATTATATACAATTGACATGGCACTAGTGCGAAAAAATAATGGTATGAGCGATTTCAAGCTAAAAAGGTCATGATTTATTTATTTTCAGTAGGATAAGTAATATGTCAGCATCCGTTCATAATGACACACGGAAATATATGTAGAAAAGGCCCCTGTGCTGAATTAAGTAGGCATATATATTTTATTGAATATTTATAGACACAAATATAATGCCATATATTGCATCTGTATTTTCCTTGTAAGAGCATAAAACATCGTAATGAAGAATGTATACGTGGTAGCACATCGGGATATGTAATTTTCATATGTTCTTATAATACATGAATTTTTGCCTGCAAATTTTGCACCACAACTGTACAGAAATCATACATCAAAATTATAGCAAGTTTGTTTAATAACTACCTGCGCGAATTTATAACTGAAGGTTCATGGAATTTGAAAACAATTAATGAATGTAATGGAACACAATTCTATGCCGATCAGGTCAATATTTGCACAATATGTAAACATTTGGCGTAACAAACAGATAATAATATAACATTCAGTCATTCATTTCTGCATTAATTTAAATATAGGAATGCATGTCGTTATTTATTTTTTTGTATTATTTATTTGTCTGTTTATCTCTGTACTTAAAGCAGCAGTAGTTTGTAATAGTCATACGATAAGCTGCAGTACGTGGCACTAGATCCTCAATGGTCACACAATACATTGTATATTGTGTTTTCACTACATATCTAAACGGCGTGTGTAATTCTTTGGAGAGTCGGCATCAAGCAGTTCCCTGGCTTTGCACTTCTATGAGCTTCTGCACAGTGTACAGTTCATTTACTGAATTCACCCCAGGCAGCCTAGCCGCAATATAGGATAATTCACTCAGACGCTGGAAATGTCATCCTGATTAGGTCTCCTCATAGTTTGTTCCACTAAGCCTTTTAAAGTTTTATTTAGCCATGTATTGAAAAGGCAATACACTTATGAAATACATTAAAGATACCATTAACAGAGTCTCCAATTCTCCTTACGGCAGGGAATTATTATAACTAGGGACAGTGTAACACAACAATGTTCAAGAGACCTCAAAATACTGTTTTATGTTTATTATTATTACATTTCATTTTTTTTATTTTTTGTCAGTTGGCCCTTTACAGAGCACCTATCTTCCCACTGCATGGGTTTGTCCCTATCCATCAAAGGCTGCCAGCGTGCTCTGGCCAGAGGTAGCCCCACCACAATCCTTCTTTTGCTACAATCATGGCCAAAAGTTTTGAGAATGACACAAATATTATTTTTCACAAACTCTGCTGCCTCAATTTTTATGACGGCAATTTGCATATATTCCAGAACGTCATGAAGAGTGATCAGATGAATTGCAATTAATTTCAAAGTCCCTCTTTGCCATGACAATTAACTTTATCCCAAAAACAACATTCCAACTACATTTCAGCCCTGCCACAAAAGGACCAGATGACATAAGGTCAGTGATTCTCTCATTAACAGAGGTGAGAGTGTTGACAAGGACAAGGCTGGAGATCACTCTGTCTTGCTGACTGAGTTAGAATAACAGACTGGAAGCTTTAAAAGGAGGGTGGTGCTTGTAATCATTGTTCTTGCTCAGTTAACCATAATTAGGAAACACATGCAGTCATCATTGCTTTGTACAAAAAGGGCTTCACAGGCAAGGATATTGCTGCTAGTACGATTGCGCTTAAATTAACCATTTATCGGATCATCAAGAACTTCTAGGAGAGAGGTTCAAAAGTTGTGAAGAAGACTTAAGGGCACCCAAGAACTCTCAGCAAGCGCCAGGACCATCTCCTAAAGTTGATTCAGCTGTGGGATCAAGGCACCACCAGTGCAGAGCTTGCTCAGAAATGGCAGCAGGCACAGTGAGGCAAAGACTTTTGGAGGATGGCCTGGTGTGAAGAAGGCCAGCCAAGAAGCCACTACTCTCCAGGAAAAACATCAGGGACAGACTGATATTCTGCAAATGGTACAGGGAATGGACTGCTGAGGACTGGGGTAAAGTAATTTTCTCTGATGAATCCCCTTTCAGATTCTTTAGGACATCTGGAAAAACGCTTGTCCAGAGAAGGAAAGGTGAGCGCTACCACCAGTCCTGTGTCATGCCTACAGTATAGCATCCTGAGATCATTCATGTGTGGGGTTGCTTTTCAGCCAAGGGAGTGGGATCACTCACAATTTTGCTTAAGAACACAGCCATGAATAAAGAATGGTACCAAAACATCCTCCAAGAGCAACTTCTCCCAACTATCCAAGAACAGTTTGGTGATGAACAATGCCTTTTCCAGCATGATGGAGCACCTTGTCATAAGGCAAAAGTGATAACTAAGTAGCTCGGGGGATCAAAACATCGTAATTTTGAGTCCATGGCCAGGAAACTCCCCATACCTTAATCCCATTGAGAACTTGTGGTCAATCCTAAAGAGGCGGGTGGACAAACAAAAACCCACAAATTCTGACAAACTCCAAGCATTGATTAGGCAAGAATGGGCGGCCATCAGTCAGTACGTGGCCCAGAAGTTGATTGACAGCATGCCAGGGCGAACTGCAGAGGTCTTCAAAAAGAAGGATCAACACTGCAAATATTGACTCTTTGCATAAACTTAATGTAATTGTCTTTAAAAGCCTTTGACACTTATGAAATTCTTGTAATTTTACTTTAGTATACCATAGCAACATCTTAAGATGGGCAAGAGATATTTAATGAAAAATTATTTATTTAAATTGAGCAAATTTTTTTTTCACATTGGACCTCCTGCAAGATAATAACTTGCTGTCACAATAATATTTTCTTGGTTAATCATGGCTATAGGAGGTTTTAGAACTGTTAATGTGTCTTAACTTACAAAGCCTAGGACAGCACCCCCTGAAAGCCCTGCCCTGGGGTGCTAAATCAGTTGTTATGATAATAACCTAACCCTCCAAAACATATCATATGGAGGGGCTTATGCACAACAAAAGACTGCAGTACAATACAGTACAACACTGGACTTTTTGTTTTTCTGTGTTCTGTTTTGTGTAAACATCTATACACTCGCAAAGTGTATATATTTCACATGTCTATGATATTTTTATGAATCCTTTGGGATATTCCCTGCAGGCAACATCTGCGCTCCATGTGCAAAGTTATGACTACAAGAAGAATGTTGGCATTTACCATTTTTCCTTGTTTTTTTATCCAGGCTGCTATTAATGATTTATGATTCTTGACTACCATGACAACCACAGTCACATGGCACATAATGTAGTGAACAGAGAGGATTTAGAATTACTCTCTAAGCTCTGTCTATACTGTGACCTCCTCCTCCCCCCCCCTTTACCATCACATGACATACTGACAGCCTGTGAGCCTGTGTCTGACTATTTCTGTGTCTGACAGACATTTTTGCTTGCCAGAGATATTTTGACATGGTGCTAATGATTTGTAGAAGCATACCTAAGACAAATAACATTTGATGCTATTAGGCTATTAGGTACTTACAGGTACTTAACTTGACATTTAAAGAAAACAAATTGCTTTTTATTTAACTAACATTACTAAATTACTGGCATTTAACTTCTTATTTCACTGTAATTTTAGGGTAAAAAAAATAAATCAGGAAAGTATCCCAGATAATTGCTGCACCAAAGGTAGGTAAATTCTTTCAATAATCAAAATTCATATCTGAAATGTAAAAAGAAAAGCATCTGTCTAATGCAGGGTTTCCCAAACCCAGTCCTCAGGGCTCCCCAACAGTGCAGGTTTTCTGGATCACATGTGACATAATTAGGACCACCTGTGGATCTGTTACAATGTGTCAGTCAGTAATGAATACACCTGTGCTCCAGCAAGGAGATATAGAAAACCTGCACTGTTAGGGAGCCCTGAGGACTGGGTTTGGGAAACCCTGGTCTAATGCATTCTGCAATATTTTATTTGGATTGTCCGTCCATAGCAACGCACAGGCTCAACTTTTCTTAGATGTTATCTGGCATTGGTAACGTTCCCTTGACAAGCTCTACATGACCTTACTGTTCTGTCATTTAGTTCAGTTCATCTAGTTAGAAACGCCAGCCACCATTGATATTTAAAAATATGCAAATATGCAGAAAAATAAGACTATCTGTGCGGATTAAATTATGCTTTGAGTAAAAAAAAAAGCCCTTTTTACCAATAGTGTATAATTCCCACTGTGGATCCTGCCTTAAAAAAACAAGAGTATAATACTAATATGCGTATCTCATATCCCCATAGAGTCTTGAAGTCCATGCGGTGCAGATAATGCGGTTTGACAAGAGGGTCAGTCATTATGATTGATGCACCTGTGTTTAGACAAAGATACTTTAAACTCTGGACTGCGGACGACAAAGCTGAGAATTGCCGTCATAACTACAGATATCATAAACTGAATGTGAGGGAAGATCTGTTGACATTTACATTGAGGTCTAGGAATTGGACAGAAGTGCCTTTATCACCTGCCAACCTTTTCTGTGAGATTAGAGCTTCCGTTGGGCCGCTCGGCACTGTTGTATGAAACTGGTGTCATTACTCCTTCCCTCTTGGATATGATATTTATTTCACACACAGAAAGAAAATAAACAGCTTGTCTCACAGACACGCGGGTCACTTATAAGGTCTCACGCACACAGATGTTATTTTTAAGCTGCTTTGGTCGGGCTACGTTTTTTTTTTGCCATCCCTCTAACTCTCCTACTCGTCTGGATTTCCCCAGCTCTGAAGCGTTCGTAAAGTCAATCAGATCATCAGAATGCTCACAGCAGCACTCACTATTTCAGGAGATGAATGTGCTACTGCTTTTGTGGGAAGCAGGGTCAGGGTGTCGGATGGGGAGGTGTAGAAAAAAAAAAAAAAAGAAGCCACAGACTAGGAGTTGATAAAAAAAAGGAGCAGTGTCCTCTGAACAGAGCAGTGATACAAGGGTCCACAAAGCACAGCAGTGTTATAAGGGTCTTGTCATACTAAGATTGTGGGTACGTTACGTCTATATAAAAAGAAGCCAATATAATCAGCTCATTTTTTTGTGTTCATGGTATGTTATGTATATGGCTGCTATTTTTTGCTGTTTGCATAGTGGTGCTTATTCAGGGCAAGTGTAAGCCAAGTACAGTAATTATTAGGAGCTGTTCTATATTCACATACTTGCAACTCCATTAGACATGGAAGGATTTGCATGTACGCCCGCTTGGTGTAATAATGCATGATGATGATGACTATCTAGCTGCTTTTGATTGGCTGGTGGTGTATTGACCCCTCCAGCTGCTAAGAATTAAATTCAGTAGTGTGGAAGCTATATTATAACTAGTTGCGGCCATCTATTCCTGTTACTGAAATCTTCATTTGGATAACTGCAGCAAAGAAGATGGGCATTTCATGTTTCACTGGCAAAACAACAGATGTTTGGATTTAATTTAATTTAATTTTGCTTGGATTTAATTTTATATTAAAAATGCAACTTTCACATTTATTATTAACTGTGAAGACAATATTCTCTCTTTTGCCTATGATACTTCATTATAATATTATATTTTGAGAAGATATTAGTAAAGGCTAAAGTTGCATTACCCTAACACTGTTAAGCCAACTCCCTATGCTATTCCTATGGTTTTGTAGGGCAGAAGTATATACACTTATATGTATATTGTGAATAGCATAATGCACACTAGTGTGCAAATGTTTATTTTTCTAGTGCATACAATACCGTATCAAGAACCAGTTATAAAAAAAATTGCAATTGCAATTTTTTCTTTAGATTGATTTCTACTTACAGCTCAATCATAGTATAAATAAAGTAAAGAATACATGTGATAAAGAAATGCAAGTTTCAAAATAAAATCAGTCAACAATGTTGATCTCAGTGACTGTAACAAGATGTCAGGGTCATTTTCTATACAAAACAACAACTGCCAGACTAACAATCAGCTATAGACCTCAATATAAAATAGATTGTGTGGAGGTTTTCTGTGTGAGGTCCTATATAACCTTAGTCCTATTTATCAAAGACTTCTGGTAAAGGGCTTTCTGCCAATAAAGTCTAGAGAGATAGATCCATCTGCTGTTTAAGAGATGAGATGTACAAACAAGCTTAGGAGGATTGAAAGCAATGCTAAATTTACAAACATTTATGTTTTACTCTTGTCAGTCAAAACATTGCATGGAATTTTCGAAATAATGGGACATTATACCACTAGTCTTATACAATTGTCCTTAAGCAGGGTGCATACTACAGGGTTTTCAGGCAATTATCGGTCCAATCACACGATAAACGACAGTCAGCCCGATATCGCATTAGTGTGTATGCTCTAACAATGAACGATTATTGCTCCAAAGCTCATCGTATCGTTACAAATCTTGCTCAACGATGGAATAATGTCATTGCAATTCTGTAGTGTGTATGCACTCAGGGCTGGCAGTATCCATAGATCTCTATGGCGTGTGCAGAGTTACGATCTTTTCAGCCGATGGTTATGACAGATGAAGAGCACAGATCTAAAGGTAAACCTTGTAAAATGTGCTTATTGTGTACACATGTATCGGCATGCTGATCGGGACCTTTTTTTTTTTGTCAGTCGTTGGTAAAATCGTTAATTATATCGAATTGGAAGAAATTTTCTGTAGTGTGTACCCAGCCTTAGAGACTAGCTAAGATTTTGTGAACTTTCTTTCATTAGGGGGTAAATATGCAAATATAAGCCTGGTCCAACCTATAAGTGGTTTGTAAGTAGACTCTAAAGTAATACTAATGAGCACTAAGAACCCTGTCTATGGCCGTCTCTCTGTTGTGTCACAAACCCTGCGTCACCGTGTTTGAACTGAGTAGCGCAAATAAATATTCATGTTCAAATCTGAAAACATCAGTATGATGAAGTCAGAGACAAAGGCAGAATTTGTAGATGGAGGTTTCCACACCACGCCACCAGTGGGCGTGACCAGCATGCATGGGGGCATGGCTATAATTTTAGAGAGTGCTTGGCTGCTCTCCAACTCTTCCTATCCCCATAATATACATGGGCAATGCTGCGTGCACTGTCAGGTGCACACAGATCTCCCTTTACAAGCAGAGCTGTGTGAAGCGGAAGCAGGGTCCAGCCACCTCAATTATACAGTGCCCCAGGCTTGTGAGGGGGGGTTTCCAGGCACTAGGAACCCCCCCTCCCTTCGGTTTGCCTATGGAAGTGGTGGAGGCGAACAGCCATAGACAGAAGACTTGATGCAGCCAGCACACCAAAAAAGGTAGGGGCTTCAGGATAGGTCACCACTATATAAAACTCCATTATAGAGTGTAAAAAGCAATGCGGGGGCCACCCCTCCTAGGCCCCCATGGGAGACCCCCTCCTGCAACCCCAGTGATTTAATCTACTAACGGGCTACACAGATTTTATTCAACATAAATCTAGAACTTATATATTACTTTCAGAAAGTGTTAGATTTTCTTTTTAAAAAGAACTCCTCAGTGGTTATATAAAATAAAAAAAAAGTGAAATGTACCTCTTGATTTTACATAGCATCCTTGATACCTTGATGGTGCCCTATGGGATTCCGGCTATTTCAAGACGAGTTATATGCTGTAATGCAAGAGGGATCTTTCATAGCTGCCACTGAGGTCAATGACGATGTATAAAACTGAGAGACATTCATATCTTTCTATTTGTGACAATCACAGCAATAAAAATACACAGGGAACAACATAAGTGTATGATTAGGAAGGTCAAAATGACCTTACCCACAAACGGCATAGTCAGTAAATAAGGGTTATTTTCTATCATTTGACTGCATTGTTTTCATTTTGCTTGTTCTGAGAGTTTATTAAACAAACAAAATGTACTTTGATGTAAGGACATGTAAAACTAGACAATCATTTGCCTTAAAATATAAAAGGAATACACTTGTAAAATTGCTTCATGCAGAATATAAATTTTGCTATAACCTAGATTTTTCTAGGTTTAGAAAGATAAATGCAATTTTATGATTACTGTTTAGTTTTCCATGTCTGGTTACACATAGCTATTACAATTATACTTTTCGTTAAAATGTTTACTTTAAAAGCAACAACGCCAAGAATTCAGTTTATTAAAGCCAAACGCCAGAGATCCATTTATGCGATAATTTTAAATGAGTAAACTATATATTACAAAATCATAGGACCAAGGGGACCCCAATGCTACGCAATACTGAAATCCACCGATGCCTTCTTCTCCAGGGATGCTAGTCTAGATGTTCGAATGTGTAAGTTTAGCAGTGGGAATGTCAATGTAACTGATTGTCCAATCAGATCTCGTGACAATGACATAAATTGGAATCTGCCTAACCACAGGACTCCCGAATAGGTTGGCTTGAGCTCTCCATCAAAGTTGTACACAATATAACTATTTCATTTTAGTCGAATGGTTAAGTGTGATTATAGGACACTTAGCTCTTAAAAACAGTACCATGTATTAATATCATAGCCAATTTTTAAAGGGTTGTCCACTTTTGGAAACTGGCACCTAAAAGCTACCCGATGTTGGGAGAAGGAACACAAACTTATTACACTCCAATTGATCTTTATAAGAGCTTTATAGAGCTTTATTGAAGCGCTATGGATGGATTGAGCAGCAGACTGAGCCAGCACTCAGCTGTAGGTAACAGGTTCTCCGGGGTGCAGCCATGGGGCGTAATATTTCATTATGAAAGGGCTGCCCAAGGTGAGCAGCCTCTTCAATCCTCTACATTTTTATTTAAAACAGATGTATAATGAACTACTAACGTTGCACGCATTGTTTATGTATTCCTCCAATTATGTTTGATTGGTTGTAATGTATGTCAAGTTCTTAAGCAGAATAGTATTAAATATAGTGATTATAAGCACTGCTGCTATAATATTATGAAATGTATTAGTTCATAGACCATTTAAAATTAGCTAGTAAATGCTTTGACCTTCTGAATTACCGGTACCAGATAATGGAATTATAGAGTAGAGTAATAACTTGTTGGAGATTATTTTTCATCTCCGCAGTCAGTTTGTATCACTGACACATACAATTTGTTACCTGTTTCATATTATAGTGCTATAATGTCTTTATACACTTCATATTATTATGTGCTCTTGTGCACTATAATCAGCTCTACCACTATATTCATGAATCATTTTAAGTGTTTTACATATCTTCACTGGATACTGGGTGCATAAAACACATCCTACATCAAAAGCTGTGGGTATTTGTAACACACTTTTTTTTATAACATAAACAAGCAGTAATTCATTTTATTCTAGTACTGTAGATTATGATTGAAGGTTATGGAACATTAATCCTTACAAATGCATGTGCATATTTTCTCTTATTTCAGATTTAGAGGGTATGGTACTAAACAGACTCAAATTATAGTGCTACTAGGCAACCAAGGCAAGCACCTATTATGTCCTCGCATGTTGTAACATTAAAAATTACATTTACACCAGACAATAAGTTTGAAAGAGATACTTTAAACTTGTTTAATGTTTATGATAAGATGAAACTTTATTGTTCATAAAAAATAGCGGAATTCTTCCAAGCAATGGGAATGTAGACACTGAGGGCTAGATTCTTTACGGCACACATACCGAGCGCAATGTGCGCTTGATTCAGAACGTGCGTAATTCAGGTCTGCGCACATTCAAATTCAACAAGGAAGAGATCTGACGATACGTCCGCTGATGAATACTGGTGTAGGTCTGCCCTGCTCTACTACATAAACACAAGACACTGCAGGATATGTCCAATGCCTATGTGGAATATAAATTTTCAAGAGAACGGACAGAAAAAAAATCCAAACGTATTCAATTAATGTCACCTGTTAATATAGGCATTAATGATGAAACAGTTTTAAAAAGAAAGTTTTGGTTTTTTTAGCCCCCCAATGAAGTACATTTGATTAGGATGATCTTCATGTCTACTGAACATAAAATACATTTTTACAGTTTCTCCTGTTTGCAAACACATGTTATAGCATGCATACGAGACTGTCATCACTAGTGCTCAGGACTTAGACTAGCCCTGTGGCTGGAGCAGAAGATACGGCAGAACAACAAGTAACTCTGAGATGCCCAGAGCATGAATCGGACGTGGCTGCGTGCGCCCGGGATTGGCACGCCCTTACGGTACATTGACTACGGGCGAACACCCCTTCCAGGCCTTGTTCTCTCCCAGAACTCGGAGGCTGTAGTAAGTGTCCTTTGCGTAGGAAGATGAATCGGATGTAGCTGCGCTTACTGGTGTATGAGCCAGCGCTGGGCATAAGCAGGGTTATTTTGCATATGATATGAACAAAATCAACAGATGCACGCCTTGATGAATCGGGCCCTAAATGTGCCGACTGTAAAACATATTACACAGCAAGATGTTCAACATTTCCCACAGTTCCCAAAAATATCAACATTCAAAACTTAGTAGTCTTTGTGCAGTAGAACACTTAGAATAGAAATATGTGAACTCACAACTATTTTATTCACGGATAGGATTCTCAAGCCACGTTGTTGAAGTTTCTCATCAAGTCGTATTCTTTAAAAACTGAATTGTGCAATTTTGCGTTGGATGTTCAGATCAGCTTGCACAATTATCTCTACACTCTCATTATTTTTGGTGTTAACGCTACCCACATATGTTACAATTTAATCATACAATTTGATTGTCATTAAAATAAATAGAAACCTTTCTGTATGAGGGAGTTAAGCAATCAAATTCAATCCAAACTACATCGTCAGACCAGATGAGTTTAAAATTGTTATCTTACTTTGATTGAATTAAGTATGTAAGCAATCAGAAAAATATTGATATGGGGTGGGTAATCTTTTGATCTATTGTTTTTGTCTCCAATCAGATCTCACAAAAATGCAGTGTATTATGTATTGAAAACATGCAAAGGGATTGGTTTGTGAAAGACCATACTGTTTGTGTAGCTTAAGTTATAAAGGTATCCCAAGATAAGTCATTATACTGGGTTCCTGAAAATTGTTCTCATCCAAGTTCCACTATGAAAAATTGTGCAAACTGTTCAAAACAACATTTATTTGTACAACATACTGACTCATTGGTTTTTAATTTATAGCTTAGCAATTGTATTTCAAACATGGAATCCACAAAACAATGTCATCATTATCATTAAGCAGAATCCCACCAACAGAAAAATTGAGATGGTTGTGTGTTCTATCGAATGTATCACACTGAACCTCATAACAGCATCACCAAATGTCAGCAGACCTGGATGAAATACACTTCTAAGGCTTATCACACTATAGCCATACAGAAATGGTGTTTGATCATGGAAAATAGAAGCTATTACAGCCATTCTCTGCAGTCATTAGCCGTAGATGGGTTGAAAATTCATCTGTATAAGTATCAATTATAACTGTTATCTTTTCAATTATCATAGTGGTTTGAGGCACTTTTTGATTATTGTTTTTTTCCACTCCATGTAGGCCATTGTGGTCAGGTCACTTATAGTCCATCATCGTCACCATCTCCCCTGCAGGTCCACTAACTGTTTCTACACACAAGTCAACATTCTATTTCTAGACTTCTAGACTTTCCTCCTAAAATTCAATTGATAGAGACAATTTTCCATATTCAAGCCTTGCATGTTTTCATTGGTTAGATACCCTTTAGCAAGTGTATCTAACACTTATCTTATTTTCCTTGGTAAGGGGATTGAAAGCAGTCCTCGTCATACTTCTTGCCCCTTCTGCCGCAATGTCTGCTATCATCAATGGTTTGTGATGTATTCCCCAAGAAAAGCGACAGATTGAATATATTTCTTTGTTACACTTAACACAATACAGCGATCTCAAAGATTTATACTGTCCCAGTCTGACTGAAGAGATTATCCTTCAACTGCAGGAAATATGAGATATACTCTGCTAGATCTACCAAACAAGCAAAATTTTTGGGTCTTTAAAGTCTAGTGTAAGTATAAAAAAAAGTCAAAACTGGTCTTAGCCTTTGATAATTGCTTCTAAAAAGAAAGAAAGATATTCCTTCTTGTTATGAACAGAAAGCAAATCATAACCCTTTAGGCACAAACTTTTATAAGAAGAGAAAAGTTAAAGAAGTACTTTTGTCAAAGGAAGTTGTATGGACAGCTTCAGGTGACAAATGTAAATTGAAATTTTTATTAAAGAACAATAGAGAAGCTTTTGTGGATCCCGGTAGCAGTGTTCTGGCATTGTATCTGTTCAAAATGCATTCCTTAGGGCAGGACGACCCGAAGTAACATCACAGCACCATGTGCAATGTTTGTTGCAATAACCTTCTACTGCCAAAATTCATCATAAGTATGCATCCTTTAGACGGAATTTGTCTCTCCCTTGTGACGTCATCACCCAGTTGCATGTACCCTGGTTGCATCATTTAGTGTTTGAGTCTTTGCACACAGCTAACGACTGCAGAGAATGTAACACAAAATGGATTTTGAAGCATGTTTATGTGGGTTGGTAGGCAGCTACAAGGCTGCATACTAGTGTTTGCTACCTAGAGCATCAATATTATTATACTGGAAGCCAGGCATGTATGCATCTTCAAAATTAAAATTTACGGATATCATGTTGTAATTGTAAATATGTATTGGGACCTAATATATTTAATGGAAGTGTCAGTGATATTTCTTGAGTGGTCCGTGATCGGATAAGGTGTATCAGATTAATACGGCCAGCTGGAGAGTCAGTGAAATACACACAGGTCTGGTATGGCAAAAACTCTGGTTTACTCAGAGAATGACATCAGTTTTAAAGTTCAGATAATGTAGAGATATCGCAATCGCGCAAGCGTATAATATATGGCATTATGCCAATGAATAGAAAAGTACATATTTCAAGGCTAAGCAAACTTAACAAAGTACATTAGATGTGGGTTTAATGATATTTCAACGTATTTCTAGAAATTTTGCTAACAGGCAGGTGCCTTATCTATACACATCATAAGACCTTAGCTCAACAAGTAACAGAGAGCTGTGTAGTTTGCATGAAACTGAGCCAGCATAGAGCGAAGTACAAATCTCCAAAAACTAAATAAGTTTTTATAAACAGAAACGGCTTAGTTTCATACTCACATTCCTTTAAACAAAGAAAATCTAACCATTAACTCTTTCAGAACTCATATACTTTAATATATGAAGCAGAGTTTGTGTGTGCATGAGTGACTATACTGTATGTATGGTGGGGATACTTACCCTTTGCCAAACCAAACCCTGATTAAATACATACTTCCCCAGGTATGGAGACATGGGGCGTGGCCACTTCATGACCACAGCACAATGGGGGGGGGGTGGTCACAACCCCAGAGGGCTGCATAATGCTGTGAAGCACTGGGATGCCCCTTAGACACCCCCTTCCCCTCCATCCCCCTATGCAGACCAGATGTGCGTGGAGATACAAACATGTCCACTGGTGGGACAGCAGGATAGAGCTTTAAAATCGGGACTGTACCGTCAAAATCGGGACAGTTGGGATGTATGTAAATATATTGTGAAAAGACTCTCCTGACATTATCCAGTTTAAGTCAGGATCTCTTAATGATGATGTTTAATGGGGTGGAAAAATCTGATTACAGGTTGAAATTACAATATGCCTCTGCATCTAAGCCTCTATGTGTTCTGAAATGAACAGTGTTTTGTCAATTTGCATAGAACAAGAGGGAGGTCACAGCAACTTGACATGTCTTATAAAATATATTAACCGGGTTGGGGAAAGTAAGAAGCTCTATTGAGCCTCCCATAAATGATGCTCCTTCTAAGATGAATTTAGTATTAGAGTCCTTCAGCTAACAAAGGCAATTAAATTATTTCGCTATGACCATTAGATGTACCTGATGACCTTCAATATTGGTACGTCCTTTCCTTTTTTATGTATTGTACCCGACACCTGCAATGCTTAGAACTCAAACAGATATAGGATGAATCTATGATTACTTGAATGTCTATGTCTACAGCAAACTGCTTTCTGTTACAGCCAAATATTTCACATTTTGTCTCATCAGTCCATAGCTCTGCTGCCATTTTTCTGCACCCCAGTTCCTAGGTTTTCATGCATAGTTGAGTCACTGGGCCTTGTTTCCACATCGAAGATTGGCAATTCTTCCATGAAGACCACTTCTGGTCAGACTTCT
The DNA here is from genome assembly GCA_036250195.1 of Mixophyes australis. Classification (NCBI taxonomy): domain Eukaryota; kingdom Metazoa; phylum Chordata; class Amphibia; order Anura; family Limnodynastidae; genus Mixophyes; species Mixophyes australis. The sequence continues at coordinate 34,159,961 of JAVHZZ010000002.1, read as the reverse complement.
CCGAGCAGTAGATGAGTGTACCTGGGTCCTACTGGTATTGTCTAGCTCTGAGTCGAAGGGCTGGAGAGCGGTACAATAATGAGTGTCCGCAGACAACAGTGAGGCATGGTGGAGGTCCCTTGCAAGTTTGGGGCTGCATTTTAGCAAACGGAGTTGGGGGTTTGGTCAGGATTAATGGCTTCCTCAATGCTAAGATATACAAGCAGGTACTTATCCATCATGCAATACCATCAGGGGGGCGTCTGATTGGCTCCAAATTTATTCTGCAGCAGTACAAGGACTCCAAACATACAGCCAATGTCACAAAGAACTATCTTCAGAATAAAGAAGAACAAGGAGTCCTGGAAATGATGATATGGCCCCCACAGAGCCCTGATCTCATCATCAGTGAGTCTGTCTGGGATTACATGAAGAGACAGAAGGATCCAAGATGTTTGGAACAACCTCCCTTCTGAGATCCTTCAAAAGCTGTGTGCAAGTGTCCCTAGAAGAATTGATGCTGTTTTGAAGGCAAAGGGTGGTCACATCAAATATTCTGAAATATTCTCTCTCTCTTCTGTTCATTCACTGTGCATTTTGGCAATTGATAAAAATAAACTATTAACACTTCTATTTTTGAAAGCATTCTTACTTTGCAGAATTTGTTCCACATCTGCCTAAAACGTTTGCACAGTACTGTATATATACTGTATATCTGAAATAAAATAAAGCTATAAGCCTCAATATATAAAGTAGAGGATGTTTTGGTTCCTCTGCCTGTGTGGACCCATAATTATTTGGGCAGGAAAAACCTGAGTTATCCTGCACTATATAGATGGTTTTTGCAATGCTGCTAAACAAATATCTAATTTTATTAATGTTTGTATTTCCAGCATGAGTCCAGATATTAATGTCAGCGGCTATAAATAATAAAATTCCTTCTTTATTTGATTTTTTTTTTTCTTTTTTCAAACTCATCTATTATTTCTGCTGACAAATGACATCGAACTGTTTACAAATGAGCTAAATGAAAGCCTTTATGCTCATTACATGACAAGAATCTGTTCCATGGGGAATTGTTCAGCGCTGTGTAATTTCCAATTGATTATATAGAAAATAAGTAACATTCATTTGTCATGCTTATCTTTCATTATTTGAATTTCCTCCTCATACTCATTTTATGAAATTACTGTCTGGTTTAATCAGCATTTCCAGAAGCCATTGCTACCCCCTCCCACATGCTCACGCTTTATAGGCGCCTCATTGTATAGAGATCAGCACATTTACAAAATGCTAAAAGATCACAACAAGGAGACGGCATGACACAGAGGGGCAAATTTATCAAACTTTCTGAAAAGGATAAAAAGTGGAGGTGTCGCCCAAAGCAACCAATCAGATCGTAGCCATCATTTTCTAGAATGTGCTAGGAAAAATGATAGCTAGAATCTGATTGGTTGCTGTTTGATTAATCTACCTCATAATGTCATAGCTGTTGCAGACAGGATGAGAGTCCAAATCTAGGGGGAAAGGTGAATAACAAAGTAGCTCTGTCATATAGACCCTAACTTCTGCATGGTCTTTAGCTTCAGAGAAGCAGATTCCAATGTAAATAATTTACACGGCCGCCCAACTTGAAATGCAATTTTTTTTTATTAAAAAAAAAAAAAATTGCATCATTTTGGCCTCTCACTGCGACACGTAATTTTTGCACGTGGGACAGGGCCAAAATGATGAGATTCAATGCGAATCACATCATCCTACTCCCTTCACTAGGAAGTGGGTAAGATGCTGAAGAATGGTCTGCTCTCCCGGGAATTACGGAGTCTCCTGGACAGTCCGGGAGAGTGAGTAAGTATGAGTTAAATACACCCCATAGCCAATCACTGTAGAGAATACATAGGGTTAATTAAAAGCTGTAGCCAATCTGAGTATCACAACATTCACAGGGCTAAACCAATTTTACCCAACGGAGAGTTACAACGGTCACAAGGCAAAAACTATATATGTGATATGCACGTCAATACACATCAGAAAGCCCAGGGGCGGGATGGACTGGGGGGCAGGGGGGCAGCGGGCACCCGGGCCGCTCAGTCTAACGGCTGTTCGGGCCGGCCGCCTTCAACCATCCCCGCCGTGGATGAAATTTCTTTTTCAATAGTACCGCGTCATTATGACCCCCCGGGCCAAAACCTGCCAGCCCGCGCCTGAGACAGCCTTTTGCAAGACACAGCAGGGAACATTTTTTTTAGTTTATAATTGCTCATAAGTTTGTAACGAGCACGCCACATATTTCACTTGCCCAAGAAAAGAAATTAATTCTAAACAAAACTTGATGCTGAAAATACAATTGCAATGAATCATAGCTTCATTAGTACAGATAACATTGAAAATATGTGGTCACATACACAGTGTTGAATGTGAAAGATACAAGGGAGACAAAGGAACATTTATTAATTGAACCATTAAGAAATCTCCTTTATTTTAATTAAAGTCCTTCATATAGTGACATTCAGCCAGATTTACTGTGACTGAAAAAAAATGTGATACAAACTAGTCCCAATGTTGAAATGCAGTTGCCAATTTAATTAATGCGCACACTTTCAGCTCTCATTTCCACGCCACGTTTACGAGACAATGCAATAAATTCTGGCACCTTTCTATAGACCTTAATGCTTTTTTTAATATAATTGACATGGCTAATGAATCCCTGCTGGTTCATCATTAACTTGGAATATAGAGAATGACAGGTTGATAAAAGCATTATTACAATGGCAGCAGAGACTTAATACACATTAATGCTTGAGTTAGTTTTTTGGGTTTTTAAAAAGTTGCAAGTCACTTTGCTTAAAAAGAAATTCCTTCCTGCCACTCAGCTATACTCCGCTTCATAAGCAATACATGGACCGAACGGTAAGGTGTCAGTACTGCTCCGCCGTGCCAGTCTACGCATAAATAAGCTGACCCTTGATTTGCCAGACTGCTATAAGAAAAATGAAAAGTCAAATTGTTTGTTTTTGTTTTAACAACAAGCTTTGGTATGTTTTTACTGCTCCTGAGAGGTCAACTGCTTTTGTAGGGGCTATTAGTAAATCCACTTAAAAAAGCCAACAGTAGGGCACAAATGCCAACAGTGGCCGTTAAGAATTTCAGTGCCCAAAAGGAGTTGACAGTGTTTGAATGGGCGTGGCTTGTCAAAAGGGGGCGTGGTTTGATGAGATCATGGTGTTTGCCTATTTTGTGCCAAATTATCAGTTGGGAATGTTGACAGAAATGCTGTGGGGTCAAATAGCATTATTCATATAGCTGACATATTATAAGCTATAAATAACCAAATGTGTCTAATAGTAGGTAATTGTGTAATAACTTCCTGACATCGGAGTGCAATAAAGTAACTTTGGTAACTTCACTGGTTTTTAACTGGGCAGCATGGTGGTGTAGTGGTTAGCACTTCTGCCTCACAGCACTGGGGTCATGAGTTCAATTCCCGACCATGTGTGGAGTTTGTATGTTCTCCCTGTGTTTGCGTGGGTTTCCTCCGGGTACTCCCGTTTCCTCCCACACTCCAAAAACATACTAGTAGGTTAATTGGCTACTATCAAAATTGACCCTAGTCTCTACCTGTCTGTCTGTCTGTCTCTCTCTCTGTGTGTGTGAGTGTGTGTCTATATTAGGGAATTTAGACTGTGAGCTCCAATGGGGCAGGGATAGATGTGAATGAGTTCTCTGTACAGCGCTGCGGAATCAGTGGCGCTATATAAATAAATGGTGATTATGATGATGATGATGGTATTTAAAAAATGGTCAATATGCCAGTAAAATAAATAATTTTACTGCATACACAAATAAGAGTGTAAGCTCTTTGGCTCAAGACTTTAATCGAGTGTCTTTGATCCTGTGCACCTATTGTGTCCGCCAGTTTATATCTCTGTATTATTTGTGTATTTCAACAAAAAGTGTATATTATACATATATATATATTTATATTTTATATATGTATAATATATATATATATATATATATATATATATATATATAAAGACTTATTTATTTTATCATTGCATAATACACAATAATTTTTTGTCCAATATCTCTCAATTCAGTGATATCTGCTTATTCCTAGAATGAACTGTGTCCATTTTTTTTAAAAACCCTCAAGAACATGTCATAAAAGGAAACAGCCCCTTTAGACACATAGGGCTAGATTTACTAAGCTGCAGGTTTGAAAAAGTGGGGATGTTGCCTATAGCAACCAATCATATTCTAGCTATCATTTTGTAGAAGGTGCTAAATAAATGAAAGCTAGAATCTGATTGGTTGCTATAGGCAACATCCCCACTTTTTCAAACCTGCAGCTTAGTAAATCTAGCCCATAATGTATACACCTTGCAACCCCCACATAAGTGTCAAATGTTTCTTAAATTATAATAAATCCAAGATACCAAACGCTCCAAATTGTAGACTTTCTTATGTATGTATCGCTGGTACATGGTATGTAGATCACCAATCCTGGAGCCATCTGTGGTTTCCAGCATACTATAAATCTCCATAGTACAAGCGCACATCCAATGTCAATCGGAGCAGCGGCCATTGTTTTGGGACTGTAATTCTGACCAGCTGTCAGAGCATTGGTAGTGCAGGATAATACATACTAAGGCCATGTAAAGTACTGTATAACGAGTTTATACTGGGAACTATATAAGTGACCTTTACCCAGGGGGTGTGGTCCCTGGTAGACCTTACCTATAAGCATCCACAATAAACTATTACACTGGTTAACTCAAACATTCTTCTCTGTGCAGCACACAGGGGTAGGGAAGGGGGCAGTCCCTACCACGCATGCCAGGAACACTACCCATAGCACTGTACCAGGGCCTTCAGATAAAACGCAGGCTCGGGCCTGTAGTGTGGTCGGCCTTGACAACTTCACTAAGCAGCATAGAATGAACAACAAGTAAAAAACACATAATTTTAATAACTTTTACATGTGTATATATTGTGTACAATAGCGTAATCGAGACAATTTCTGTATCCTGCTCCTTCTACTTAAATCATAACTGGTTTCGAGGACCAGGGGGTATACTTACTAAATTATGTATTTGAAAAAGTGGAGATGTTGCCTATAACAACCAATCAGATTCTAGCTGTCATTTATTTAGTACATTCTACAAAATGCCAGCTAGAATCTGATTGGATGCTATAGGCAACATCTCCACTTTTTCAAACATGCAGTTTAGTAAATATACCCACAGATGTCTGTATAGTCTAAATAAGAAACTTAGTTTTTCTAACTGATAAACTTGGATCCCAGACACATGTGGGTTTATGGAGTCAGAGCTCTATGTCAACTATTCAACACAAATATATCTCAAACTGAGGCAGAGTCACTATTATTTTACTAAAATCTGATGGTTCTGCAGCAAATAATATGGAGAAAAGATAATAATGTCAAGACATTTAAATAGTCGATTTCAGTGATTGAAATAATTTTTGTATACGGTTTGTTAAAATAGAAATGTAAACTTTTAACATACCCGTTATGCGTCTTTAAGAAGATATCTTCTGGAATGAGGACTGAAAGAGGCAGAATCTGTACATTTCAGCAAATGTTATCCTAGAAAATATAAAAAAAACATTATTAAAAAAATAAAATAAAATAAATGAATATTTTTTTTCATATTGCAAACAGCTACCACTTTAAACATATGATTTATGTTGTAATCATACTTGCCAACTCTCCCGGAATGTCCGGGAGACTCCCGCATTTTGGGTGAGTGTGGCAATCTCGCAGCATTTGGCCCCACGCTCTGATGTAAAATGATGCATTTTGCGTCATTACGTCACGGGGACGGGTCCACAATGACGCTATTTTGGAGCCCCACCCCCCGCACGCCCACCTGCCTCAGGGAGGCTCCCGGACACCAACTCCAGGAAGTTGGTAAGTATGTGTAATCCTAAATATATAAACCGCTCACTTATATGTTTAGAATTGTCTTTTAACTACCTATATTTTTTTAGCTATGAGAAATATTGATTAGGCTGACAGATATTCTGTACACATGGATTATCTGAGCTTGTCTATGCAGACGTGGATAATGTCAAATAAAATACATTGGTACAAGAAATGTGAAGTGAACATATTCTATATATATATATATATATATATATATATATATATATATATATATATATATGGTACTAAAATTATATTAATTCATGAAAAGAATCCCCAAATAAAAGGGTGGTACCACTGTTATAGTTACGTTTCCTAAGTTGTACATTCGAATGCCAGCTCTCACCATGTGCTGTATAATGTGTGTGTATTTATTTAATATCACAAGAAGTATCATGGTTACAGATAAGTATAGAAATAAAAGAGTACACAAATAACACATAGATATATAAACAGGCGCATACAATAAGTGCAAAAGATCAAAGACACTTGATGAAAGCCTTGACCCAAAGAGCTAACACTCGTATTTTTGCATGCTGTAAAATGATTTATGTTACTGGAATATATAAACATTTTATAAATGTTAGGAGGCTTAAACAGCAATAAAGTTACCAAAGGTATTTTATTACACTCCGATGTCAGAAAGTTATTACACAATTACCTACTATTAGACTATTGGTTATTTATAGCTTATAATATGTCAGCTATATGAAAAATGCTATTTGACCCCAGGGCCGCCGAGAGGGGGGGGGAGCGGGTACTAATTACCCGGGCCCGGCATGTCAGGGGGCCCGGCCCGGGCCCTTGCGCTGCTGATTTTTTTTAATTTTTTAATTTTTTTTTTCAAAACGTTTTTTTTCCTTTCCTTTTTTTTTTTTTTTTGGCAGGTGGGGGGGGGGGGGGGGGGGGGTGGGGGGGGGCTCGGTCGTTGGTGGGGGGAGCAGGCTAGTTTAAAAAAAAAAACAAAACATACTCACCTGATCGCGGAGCCGGCATCCCTCCTCTCTGCTGCTCTGTGCTCTATTCAGACTGTCTGAATGCTGGGTGTGATGTCATCATGTCATGCCCAGCATTCAGTCAATCTGGAGCAATGGAGCACAGAGCAGCAGAGAAGACCAAGAGAGGAGAAAAGGTAAGTGAAGGGAGGAAAACGAGGGGGGCACAGAGGGGTTAAAAAACGGGGGGGGGGGGCAGCATGACAGAGGGGTTAAAAAATGAGGGGGAGCACAAAGGGGTTAAAAAACGGGGGGGCAGCATGACAGAGGGGTTAAAAAATGAGGGGGCACAAAGGGGTTAAAAAACGGGGGGGCAGCATGACAGAGGGGTTAAAAAATAAGGGGGGGCACAGAGGGGTTAAAAAACGGGGAAGCAGCATGTCAGAGGAGTTAAAAACGGGGAAGCAGCATGTCAGAGGGGTTAAAAAATTAGGGGGAGCACAGAGGGGTTAAAAAACGGGAAAGCAGCATGTCAAAGGGGTTAAAAACGGGGAAGCAGCATGTCAGAGGGGTTAAAAACGGGAAAGCAGCATGTCAAAGGGGTTAAAAACGGGAAAGCAGCATGTCAGAGGGGTTAAAAAATGAGGGGGAGCACAGAGGGGTTAAAAAATGGGAAAGCAGCATGTCAGAGGGGTTAAAAAATGAGGGGGCGCACAGAGGGGTTAAAAAATGGGAAGCAGCATGTCAGAGGGGTTAAAAAATTAGGGGGAGCACAGAGGGGTTAAAAAACGGGAAAGCAGCATGTCAAAGGGGTTAAAAACGGGGAAGCAGCATGTCAGAGGGGTTAAAAAATGAGGGGGAGCACAGAGGGGTTAAAAAACGGGAAAGCAGCATGTCAGAGGGGTTAAAAAATGAGTGGGGGCACAGAGGGGTTAAAAAATGGGAAAGCAGCATGTCAGAGGGGTTAAAAATTGAGGGGGGAGCACAGAGGGGTTAAAAAACGGGAAAGCAGCATGTCAGAGGGGTTAAAAAATGAGAGGGGCACAGATGGGTTAAAAAATGGGAAAGCAGCATGTCAGAGGGGTTAAAAATTGAGGGGGGAGCACAGAGGGGTTAAAAAATGGGAAAGCAGCATGACAGAGGGGGTGAAAAAATGAGAGGGGCACAGATGGGTTAAAAAACGGGGCAGTATGGCACAGTGGGGTTAATAAACAGGGGTCAGCACGGCACAGTGGGGTTAAAAAATGGTGGGCAGCATGACACAGTGGGGTTACAAAGGGGGGGGGGAGGCATGGCACAGTGGGATTGAAAAAGGGGGGGAGCAGCATAGTATAGTCTGATGAAGGGGAGCCAGATGAAGGGGGCAAAAACAGCATGGAGGGCACAGTGTGATCATAAGGCATGGCGATGATGAAGGGGCACATTATTGTAATATTGGAGCTGGAGGAAGGCCTAATTATTAATCGTGGGTGCTATTGATTTAACGCTGGGGCTGGCTGTAATTTTCTAAATGTAGCCATTTTTTTTTCAAAATAGGTCCTTCAACATTTCTGGATCCGGACAAGCCACAACTAAAGAAAGCAGCAGCCACAGGTGGAGAAAGTGAGAAGAACAGGTAGGAGAGAGCAGCACAGTGTGTGAAATGTTGTGATTCTAGTAGGGACAATACCAATTTTTGGTGAATGTTGTGTCCAATGTAAGGTGTAGGCCAAGACTGAACTGTTTGTGTACACACTGCATTGTTTGTATACTACCCTGTGGTGGTAGATGTCCTGAAAGTCAGGAGTGCTTAAACATATGTGACGCTCCGGCGAATTGAGAGCCTAGTGGTTTTTATGTTAGCCACGCCCCAATGGCACGTTTGCCACGCCCCCAAATGCATGACCGCACCTCCCAAAATTTTTGCACTGCCGTTTGGCTAGCCACGCCCCTGAATATATGACCATATACCTAATCTTTTTTGCGCCGCCGTAAGGCGGCGCAAAAAAATTTTGGGGCTTACTTCACTATGAGGGGGGCCCCATGAATTTGTTGTACCCGGGCCCTGAATTCTTCTTGGCAGCCCTGTTTGACCCAACAACATTTCTGCCAACATTCCCAACTGGTAATATGGCAAAAATTAGGCAACACCATGATCCCTCCAAACCACACCCCTTTTTGACAAATCACGCCCATTCCAACTCTGTCCACTTCTTTTGGTCACGGAAACACTTAACTGCCACTGTTGAAATTTGTGCCCTACCGTGGGCCTTTGTAAGTGGATTTACTAATAGCCCCTACATAAGCAGTTGACGTCTGTGGGGCAGTAAAAACAATTACAAGTTACTGCTGATCCAAGTATGCTGCCACATGCCAACCAGAATAATATCTTTGCTACAAGTGTATTAACCAAAGAAATGAGAGATCACACATACCAAAATACCATTTGCACTTCACTCTTCAATAGTAGCTTTAAAATACATTGGGCCTGATTCATTAAGGAAAGGAAGCAAAATAATGGAGTAACTTTGCACCTGGGCAAAACCATGTTGCATTGGAGGGGGGAGGTAAATTTAAAATGTGGGGACAGAATTACAGTAGGGGTAGGACATGTCGTACATCAACTTTAAATTTCAGTGTAAACATAAAGCGATCAAGTATTTGTTTGCTACATGAAAAAAACAGCCAGTATTTAATTTATGTGCAAAATAATGAACTAATATACATCCCTCGCATTGTAACATGGTTTTGTCCAGGAGAAAACGTACTCATTTTTTTTACTTACTTTCCTTAATGAATCAGGCCCAGTAAATTGAATACGTAACAGAGGAAGTATAATGCTGCTAAAATTCAAGATGTAAGTAAATTTGAAGGAGTAACAAACTTTTCATAGTTTAAGAGACACTTTAAAAAAATAAGAGAAGCAAACGTATGCCGAAATTTCATGCAATTTGAGTTTTGTGGTGTTAGGCCATTTTGCAGAGGTGCAATTTTCCACAGATTAAAAGTTTAACTTTTGCTTCTCCATTCCATGGAACGTGATTTTGCACTGTACTGGTAAGCATATATTATACTTGCCAACTTTGGCAAGAGGTACTCTGGGATATCGGGAGGAGGTGGGCGTGTTGGGTCCGTCGGGTCACGTCATTTGGCCCCACCCCCTGAACGTCCATCACCGTTTCTGTCCAATTACAGGGGAAGGGGGGGGGGCACGATAGCGTGGGATTCACGTCATAAGCTCGGCCACTTTTATATAGAGGTATTTAGTAACCAGGAGGTTGCCCTGCTCTCCCGGGATTCCGGGAGGACTCACAGAAATTCGGGAGTCTCCTGGAAATTCAAGGAGAGTAGGCAAGTATGTTGCACTCTAAGGGCCTGAGTCATTAAGGAGAGCAAAGCATAAGAGGAGGAGTAACATTGCACTTGGGCAAAACCATGTTGCATTGGAGAGGTAGGTAAATTTAAAAATGTTGGGAGATATTTATAGTTGGGGTAGGACATGTCCTAGATCAACTTTAAATTTCAGTATACAAATAAAGCTATCAAGTATTAGTGTATTAGAAGATTAAAAAACAGCCAGTATTTAACTTACTTGAAAAAGAATAAACTAATTTGCACCCCTTGCATTGTAACATGGAGTGTACCGAAGAACATTTACTCTTTTTTTTGCCTTACTTTCCTTAATGACTCAGGTCCTAAGACTTTGTACACATCGATGACTTACAGAGTTACACAACTGACTGTCTTTGGTGTACTCACATACAAGAGCCCATTGTTTTCACTGAATATGCTCTTTGCAAGGCGGACGGACGTAGACACAGCAACCAGAGGAAGACCGCAGAGCTCGGTAAATCTGTCTCTTAGGACTTGCAGATCTGTATGTAAGATGTGCGGCTATGTCAACATTTGACTTTGAAAGCTTATTGACTATAAGTAATGTAAGGAATGTTTGAAATCCATCTGACCCGGAACAAGGTCACTAAGCTGACTGATAACTTTGTTTTACCTGCTTTAAACAACAGAGCAACATCAGGTCATTTTCAAACATTACTCACTTTACTAGAACTTTGGTGATCCTGATACATTTTGCATAAAAACTCAAAGGTGTAACTTTGGTGCTCATTTAAATATTTCATTCCTTTAGTCAAAATCTCATTTTGGTGGATCTGCAAATCTTTATGTGCATTAGAGTGCAGACAGGGGAGGGCTGGCAGACTTTAGCCCGGGGGGCAAGCACACAGCACTGGCCCATAAGTAGCGGCCCATCCTTAAAGGGTGGTTTTAGGTACAATATATATTTATCTATATAAAAAGAGGCTATTTTAGTGTTGCTTAATCCATATATATATTTTTATGCCCAGGCCCAAAGCTGGATTAAGGCTCTGGGGGGCCTGGGCATTTTAGACAGGGTAACCCCCTATGATGTAACATGGTTATCATTTTAGACAAATACACAGGCAATACTGTGTGCACTACTGTTAGGTGCACACAGTTCTGCCTTCATGAGCAGTACACGGTGAAGCGGGACATACCTCCCAACTGTCCTAAGCGAAACAGATGCCCAAAATCGGGACTGTCCCTCCAGATTCAGGACAGTTGGCAGACTGTCCTGCTCTCTCCTACCTGTTCTTATCACTTTCACCACTTGTGGCTGCTGGTTACTTTAGCTCATTTTCTGGTTGTCTGGATCCTGGAATGTTGGAGGCCCTATTTGGAAAAACAATGGATACATGAGATTTAGAAAACTCCAACTAGCCCCAGTGTTAAATCAGTAGCACTCACGTTTTAGAATTAGGCCTCCCTCCACCCCCAACATTAAAATACTAGTATTCACATTTGCTAAATAGATCGATTTCCCTCCAACCAGCCCCAACATTAAATTAATAGTATTCCCATTTAATACATAATCCCTTTTCTCTCCCTCCAAACAGCCCCAGCAATAAATTAAATATTTACAATTACAATTAATAAATAGCCCTTCTCCCCAAAATCAGTCCCACATTCAATTAATAGCCCCAAACCAACTTACCTTACATTAATAGGACCCAATATTAAAAAGTCCCACCAATAAATTCAATTGCCCCACATCACCCCACAAATAAAAGAGCACTCATTAAATAATTAGCCCCCACCTGCACCACCATAAAATAGCCTACCTCCCACACTATATTAAGACCCCTTCCCTCACATATATTGACATACTGTCCCCACACACACTATATTTATATACTGGCCCCTCACAATCACACACTATATTTATATACTGGCCCCCCACAATCACACACTATATTTATATACTGTCCACACACACACACACACACACACAATATATACTGCCTAAACACACATACACACACACAATATATACTGCCCACACACACAATATATACTGCCCACAAACACAATATATACTCCCCACACACACACACAATATATATATACGGCCCACACACACACACACAATATATATATACTGCCCACACACACACACACAATATATATATACTGCCCACACACACACACACAATATATATACTGCCCACACACACACACACACACAATATATATATACTGCCCACACACACACACACACACAATATATATACTGCCCACACACACACAATATATATACTGCCCACACACACACACACACACAATATATATACTGCCCACACACACACACACAATATATATATACTGCCCACACACACAATATATACTGCCCCCACACACACACACTATATTTATATACTGGCCCCCCACACTCACACACTATATATTTATATACTGCCCACACGCACACAATATATACTGCCTAAACACACACACACACACACAATATATACTGCCCAGACACACACAATATATACTGCCCCCACTCACACACACACAGAATATATACTGCCCACACACACACACACACAGAATATATACCGCCCACACACACACATAATATATATACTGCCCACACACACACAATATATATACTGCCCACACACACACACACATAATATATATATATATACTGCCCACACACACACACACACAATATATACTGCCCATACACACACACACAATATATACTGCCCACACACACACAATATATACTGCTCATACACACACACACACGCAAAATCAACACCCCCACTTACCTTATTCCACCCGCGCATCTGCGGAACTTCACTGTTCACACATGGGACAGCACCTGTCACGTGGTGCGCCTCCCATGTGACAAACCACACAGAGAGTGAAGGAGGGGAGAAGGGGCCGCGGCCAATGGTAAAAGGTGTCTGGTCCCGGAGGAAGGGCCAGCCACCAAATAATAGAGACTTGGGCCGGTTCATGCACCGGCCCAAAATAGTAATTTTCTGTCCGGCCCAGGGTCATGTGCCCCCCTGCCTGCCAGCCCAGCCCGCCCCTGAGTGCAGATAATAATGCCTTTCCGCTGGTCCTGATCCATTCATCAAAGGGTTGCACATTCAATAAATGCTGCTCTCTTTATGGCCGGTAAATGTGGATTTGTAGTGTACTCCAGATTGTACGTATTTATTTTCAGATATTGTTAACTTGAGCCCTAAAATGCCATAAAACATGTTTACCTGGTGCTGAAATATATTTTGTTAAATCTCTGGCAAAACATTAAAAAATCTCCTATATAAATGGTATGTTCAGACAAGACGAGAACAGATACAACCTAACTGATCGGACAGATGTTGGAGCAGATGTTCCTTACTCAGATCATTCCTACACATATGGGGCCTGAGTCATTAAGGAGAGCGAAGCATAGAAAAGGAGTAACTTTGCATCTTGGCAAAACCATGTTACATTGGAGGGGGAGGTAAATTTAAAACGTGAGGACATATTTATAGTTGGGGTAGGGCATGTCCTAGATCAACTTTAAATTTCAGTGTAAAAATAAAGCCATTAAGTATTTGTGTGCTATATGAAAATGCAGCCAGTATTTAACTTATATGCAAATTAATAAACTTATTTGCACCCCTTGCATTGTAACATGGTTTGTCTAGGATCAAATTTACACCTTTTTTTGCTTTGCTTTGCTCTCCTTAATGACTCAGACCCATGGTGGTGTTACCCAAAACTTACTTATGTATAGAAATTCAGAATTTAATCTTTGCTGTTCACCGGATCATCATCCCTCTAGTACCTAAGTTTTTCTTCTTGTTTCTTGGAATCGCATCAGTAAATTATGATCAACATAAACTGGGCCTGTTTCATTAAGGAACGTAAGTCCAGTTATGAACCGTAAAATTGCTCTTCGCATGCTCAGAAATGGACTCTCTGCCAGCGAACGCAGGTGCATGCAATTCATCTTTGAACGCAAAGGACACTTCCGACTGCCTACAATTCCAAGAAGGAAACGTGGGAGGGGAGGGGTGTATGTAAGCAGGGCACTGTACAGTACGGGTGTTCCGAGGACAACCACACGCACAGTCATCTGATTCAAGCTCTGGGCATCTCTCGGACGTGATTTTTAGCCTCATCACTTGCACCAGCAACAGGGCAGGTCTAAGTGCCGACTGATGATGATGAGGCGCATTCATGCTAGAACATGTGTCTGCAATTATGAGCAGCTATATAAATGCATTTTATGTACAGTACGCATTAATAACATCCTAAAAATAAATGGAACTCAGCATGAAATCATTTTAAAAATGCATTGAAAGAGATAACACAAAGATTGCACATGTACCAAATATCAGCAAGTCTCAGCTCAAAAGGCTGTTTAATCTGAAAAAGCTTTGTTTTTCATGGACAGCATACACAGTATACAATTGAACTGATCAATCACTTGCTCTAAACCATCACCTCAAAACGTTTTCACCAGACATCCTGATAAATGTATTTCGTGTAAAAATAATGTTTTCAGTGCATTTTTATTAATTATTATATTATTGACAGGTGTTAATGTATTTATTTTTTTCTGTGCGTTCTATTCCTTGATAAATCAGGCTCATTATCTCGGCAGCTCTGAATTTAGTACCATTGTGTGATATTCTGTGCTAGGCTTGGGCTACTTGCTGCCTTTCAGCTGTTGTGGAACCATGTCAAAACCTGCTGAGACTTGTATAAGTCAAGGCTTGCTGGGATTTGTAGTTCAGCAACAGCTGGAGAGCTGTATGTTGACACTGTGTGGTCTATGCTCTTTCCCGTCTTGCCTTTCCTTCTTCCCCAATCCTCAGCTTGCTTACTAGGCAGACAGTAACAACAGTAACACCATGTTTATTATAGTATTTATTTGTCTGTTACCAATCACACACGGGCTGATGATATGAGATGTGCAAATGATATCAGTGATCATGAATCTGAAGCAGATGGAATCAATTCTCTGGCTTCTCAATATCCTGTGTTATCCCTTTGACCCTCGCAGTATTCCACTGCACTAAAATCAGTAGTGTTTGTGTGGACTGTATTGCTAATACCTGTCTTTGTTTCATGTGGTCGATATATCAATGGAAGTCATACTTATTTATTCCTGAGCAACTATTGACTTGTCTTTTTTGGTACATAAGTGAGATATATGGAAGTTGTATTCAATATATAAATAAAATTAAAGTGAAAGGATAAGCAGTATTTTGGGATAACTAATGTTCCATATGTGATTTATTTTTTTTTCTGTCGTATTGGTTATATTGTTGTAGTATTTGTTATATTTGACCAAAGCCTTATCTGTGTTAAATTTATATGTTGCGTGGTGTGTTCTGGTTTCCTCCCATACTCCAAAAACACACTAGTATGATAATTGGCTCCTGGCAAAATTAACCTCAGTCTGTCTGTGTGTTAGGGATTTTAGACTGTAAGTTCCAATGGGGCAGGGACTAATGTAAACAACAAATCATTCTCTGGACACCGTTGCAGAATTAGTGGTGCTATATAAACAAGATGAAGATTTTGGATAAAAAATATCTACCTTCCAATATTCACCCGTACTATTACGCTCACCATACTCTCACCATGAATTAGACATGATTGAGTCGCTCCACTTCTACGCCTACTGATAACGTCAACAATCTTCTCTTTCTAATCGCGATAAGTCAGAGCAATTTCTTCACAACGGTAGTGTTGGAAGGAATTTCTAGTTGGAAGGAAGCGTTATGTACACCTTGGACATGCCACCCAACTAGACTCCTGTTCCATCCATTATTACTTTAGGTAAAATATTAAGGTGGCAGGAATTTCAACGAATGGAGACTCCTGGTGTGCCATGAAAAGTGGCTCTTCTCATTGGCCTGCAGTTGTGGCTATTAGATTATAAGTTGCATTACAGTGTACATAACGCTTCCTTCCAACTAGAAATTCCTTCCAACACTGATGATGTCATCATATATGATGACACCATATATGATTATAGGCCAGCTGTCGTGCTCGTTACAACAGTTATTGCAAGTTACATTAGAAACGCAAATATTTCTTTTGTTTAGACCAGTGGGAAAAGACATTACTTAATACATGAAAAGATAAGGACAAGGACTCGAGAAATTACATCACTGTACAATTTACAATAACTATGGAGAAACTGCTTATTTACAGGTACCAATCAATGTAGCAAAAGAGCAGCAAGCAATCTAACATTTTCCTTTTCTTTCAATGTTCACTACAGTACAATACAGTACGGACATAAGGGATTGCATTTCCTGGGTCAAGTGTAACCCCATCCAGCCGAAAGTAATACCTCAAGAGTGTAGCGGTAAAATAACTCTATCCAGGGCAACACAGAACTTAATGGCAAAAAATAATCCACAGGTTCACGTTGGCTGCTCTTCTTTGTATGTGTTTGATTTTTTTGTTGGGGAAGGGGGGGTATCTACGTCTTAACAATAGCAACATGTTTCTCCTGTGCATTCTTGAAATATTTTACTGTATGAGACTATTCCATGAATGTATTTCCTTATGTTGCCTTTCAGTCTTCCTCTCTTCAACTTCAAAGTGTGTCCCCTTGTTCTAGGAAGACTCTTATTTTGAAAAACACTGCCTTCCAGAGCGCTAATATTACTGTTATATAATAGAAACATTTAAATTTATTAACATCTGGCACTTCTCTCCTCTAAGCTATTCATGGTAAGTTCTTGAAGTCTTTTGTTATGCATTTCATGCGACACTTTAGTTGGTCTACTCTAATTTATTTTCTGCTTTATTCATGTCTTTTTGGACACAGGGCTTCCAGAACTATACACAGTGCTTAAGGTGAGGTCTTACTGGTGACCTACAATATAAAACTTTCTCTTCCTATTACTTATACCTCTTTCTATAATACCTTTTATACTACTGGCTTTTACTTCTAGGCTACACTGATTGCTTACCATCGTACCAGCTGAAACTATAACGCCAAGGTCACTTTCCTCTGTTGTCCTTCACATTACATCACCTTATCCTGTATCCTGCTCTTTGATTTTTGTGACCCTTGGCAGGCCAGTGGCGCAGCGCCTTGTGCAAGTGCGCATTAAGATTTAAAAATGTGTTTGAATGTAAAAATAACGATACTTACCCTAGTGGTGACAGGGGGAACTGGAGCTGTGCCACTGCACCTCTGGTTCCCGTTTGCAGAAGGTAAATGCTTCTAGTAGTCCAGTGGAGGGTCTACTTGAAAGCTCAGCAGCGGCTAATCACCACACTACAGCCATGCCCGTTATTCATACAGCAGCGGCACTGGAAAAGATTTTAATGTCGCTTCCTGGATTAAAACTAGGAAGCAAAGCACTGGAGCTCAAAGGGCTTCAGCAGTGGCAACAGGGTGACAGCTTCCTATAGTTTCCGCTACCAGCTCCAGACAACCTATTTGAACTTGGTGGTAGCACAAGACCATTTAGGAGAGATCCTAGAAATTATTCTGCATGGGATATTTAAAGATAAAATCTGTCACCCCAGACCTTCCGTTGGGTAAAGATGGTGCCATGGAAGCGCGTGGACAGGGGAAAAAACACACACTGAGTGCAGTAAAAGTATGATAATTAGCGCAAATTATCTTCGTGATTAGGGAATCGATTGGGACTGGTTAAAAGGACAAACATATGTGTGTTTAACTATATTAAAAGGGTAGAAAGACCCATGTAAATGTATATAAAAACATCTACTACCTAGGTTTTACTTGTTTGTAACAGCAAAATTAATTTTCTTACTATTGATCTGAGACTCACAGATCTATAGTTATTATACTTTTCCCTGTTGCCTTTTTGTGCAGTATAACTATATTTGCAGTGTATCTTTAACTTTCTCTATTCACCTAGAATTACACCTGTCAAGGATGATTGGCTAAAAAAGTTTAATGGCGCTGCAAGCAGTACTCTTAGCTCCATTAATACTTTTCGATGTATAAAAATCTGGCCCATAAAATTTTGACCACTAAGGCTAGGTACACACTGAGGAATTTTCTGACCGACTTGTTATCTCAAACGATTGAACCTACGACTGAAGGTCCGATTAGTCTGGCAATTCATGCGTACGCACTACACACGATTTACCGTCAGATCTGTTCTCTTCATCTGGTCCTCTTGTCACAATGTCACACTGATTAAACCGCCTTGTTATAGCTATCCACATGTCCTAAAGAAATTCGTTAGCTTCTGTGATTCTCAAACGAAGCATTCAATCTCAGAACGAACAAATGAATTATTCCTTCTACAGCACTCTCTACATTTATGCACCGGAACATTCATTGCCGGCATCGGCTGAAAAGAGTCTGACTCTGTAAACTCTATGGAGATCATGAGCATGAGTCCATACACAGGACATGACCGGTCGATGATTGGTCGGAAAATATTAAACAGTACAACCAAACAAATGAGCCGACAATCGATCATCGTGTCTGCACACAATAACCCAACTTCCGACTGAACGTTCGTATGTCGGCTGATTTGCCCAATTATTGGACGAAAATGCTCTAGTGTGTACCCAGCCTAACACTGCTGATATCAGTGTGTCAATTGCAGCTGATAGGGTGGTAGTGGTTGTATTCAAAATGTTCTTGAAATTATTTATTATATTTGTTATATTATTATAATATTATATTGTTCATGAAAAACATAGAGAGTTATTTTTAATGGCATAGTGACCCCGCCATAAGAATTACAAAACATTCATAAATTATAGCAATCACAAATTGATCAAAATGTACACTAAGAACCTCATGTTAACTATCAAAGCTATATTATAGAGTTTATATTACTGCAGAGTTTAACATATATCTGTCTCAAATTATGTATAAATATGGTCTTTGTACGTGACACTGATAGACTGGGAGCATGCAGTGCGGTGTCTGAGATCCGCCGCAATGCCATATAGGAAACAGGTACAGCATGTAGAAGGAGGGGAGGGGAGAATGATTTCACAGTGCACCCGGAAATCTAGGTGCTGATTGATTTTCCAAGGCAACTTCCCTGGAATGCTCTTGGTGAACTTATGCACATGGAGGACCGATTCGGAACTGCAATTGTTGGTAAATGAGTGTCAACAAGTGAGATAACTAGATATCTGTGCTATGAACCAGCTGGAAAATGTAATTAGTTGTATGTAAATAGCTAAACTTTAGTATCTAGCAATAAGTGTGGGAGGACAGTGTATATCCTCCATGTGTGGGGACTATCAGGTTTAGTAATGTTTATTGTCAGACAAATCTTGCAGTCTCAGTGGCCCATGCATAATACTATACTATTAATTAGTGGCCTGGTGTCTTTATGTCTCACATGAATAATATATTATTGTAAGAAAACAAGTATACAGCATGTAATCTTTACACCTAACTGTATTGTCAAGTCATGAATAGAGAATTATTTGAACTTATTCAAAATTCATCGAAAGTGCTGGATTCAAGTGTTACAAACTTGCGCATTTTCTCATTGAGATTTCTGTTCTGGTTCTATTTGGTTCAGCGGGCATGGACCACTTTGAAGTTCAAGTTCTCCGTTCACACGGAAAGCCATTTATAAAACTATATAATATTTCCATGGTGTGAGGAGGAAAACTCTTTCACCCTACATCAGTCTGTTCCGCTATGTAACATTTCAATAGTCTTGAAGTCCTGCACATATCTGAAAACAGGACTTTAAATCTATTTGTGGATTGTATAAAACTGAATATAAATATCAGATGAAGGTAACATGATGATGGCAGAGTGATAGCCAGCTGGCTAGTGCTACCTAAGCATTTACCTGTCTCATTTGGTCTGTATAGGGTACCTGCGAGCAGGCAGAGTAGCACTTCAAACTATCTATACGGGCAGCACGGTGGCTAAGTGGTTAGCACTTCTGCCTCACAACGCTGGAGTCATGAGTTCAATTCCCGACCATGGCCTTATCTATGTGGAGTTTGTATGTTCTCCCCATGTTTGCATGAGTTTCCTCCGGGTGTTCCGGTTTCCTCCCACGCTCCAAAAACATAGTAGGTTAATTGGCTGCTATTAAAAATTTAGGCTAGTCTGTCTGTGTGTGTGTATGTTAGGGAATTTAGACTGTAAGCTCCAATGGGGCAGGGACTGATGTGAGTGAGTTCTCTGTACTCACATCAGTGAGGTCTGCGCTGCAGAAACAGTGGCTCTATATAAATAAATGGTGATGATGATAATCATGTTGCTACACTCTTTTTTTTTTTTTTTTTTTTTTTTAAAAAGCAAAAGTAACTTTCAAGTTGTACCCTAATAAACTTCATGTGTTATTAAAGGGCCTATTATTATTTATTGTGGTGATAAAATAAAGTACATATTGCCCACATTTATTATAAAAAAAAATTGAGACAGCTCCTAGCCCAGCTATTTATACCATGTATTGCCTTGATATGGCAAAGCAATACATGCCTTACATTGCCTTATCTAGCACAAATCGCTGCTAGATAAGGCAAATACTGCCAATTAACTCTCATTATTTTGTAATGTAATTCTACACACAAGCTGTGAGATGGATCTCTTTTTGGTAATAATGTGAGGGGGTATCTACTGTGATTAGAGGAGGGGGGGGAGAGGAGCATGTACTGTGATGAGTAAGGGGGGCATGTACGGTGAGGATGGCGGGCATGTATAGTGAAGGAAGGGGGGTCCTCCCAGATTAATTAGTACAAGGCCCACCGTATACCTGCCCACTTTGACCCCTGTATATAGCTATCTATATGAGGCCAGTAAAAGCAGAAATTAGACATGACAAAAAGTGTACAATGTCCCACAGAGCTTACAATCTGATTACGTTTTATATGGCAGACACTGTTCTTCTCCATTATTCAGTTATGTTATATCTTTCTTTAGTACAGGTGACAGATAGCAGCACTTCAGGGGTTCTATGTCACTTCATGTTGCCACTAGTTAATGGGATTTTCAACGGCTTTTGGCCTTTTATGCAGCCAAAATCTAATTATGAGGTGATAATAACATCGGGTGATAATTAGGTTGAGATAACGTGACATCTTTCCCAAAAGGGAACTCCATACGCACACAGAGCTGGTCTTAAAGGTGAGCTATTAATAAGCTGTAAAATTTGAAAGGCTTTTTAACCCTATTTGCTTTTCATTGATTTTAATTTAAGGCAAATATTACGATAAGAATGCACAAACATTTTCAGTTGCAAGACTTTTCCAAGGTTCTATAAAAGGTGTTTCTTAGGCTGAGTGCTCACTACGTGGTTTTCAGCAGATTATCAATTATTAATTATCATCATCATTTATTTATATAGCGCCAACGTATTCCGTAGCGCTTTACAATTGGGGACAAACATAGTAAACTAATAAACAAACTGGGTAAAATAGACAAAGAGGTGAGCAGGCCCTGCTCGCAAGCTTACAATCTATGGGACAATGGGAGTTTGATACATGAGGTTAAGTCTACATTTTGCATTTCGGTCCAGCCAGACTGCAAAAGTAAAAGTGACTCATAAGCTTAATGACACTGTCACACAACAATGTTGGTCAGGGGTTAGTTGTCTTGTGTGAAATTGTGTAACGGGTGGTAATAGGGTAAGGTAGTGAGGTTAAGAGCGTGGTTGAGGAATATTATAAGCTTGTCTGAAGAGGTGGGTCTTCCCAAAATTCCCAAGGCGCAATTATGGACTGAAATTTATTGGGAGTGATATTGAATTGCTTCATAAATATAAGCAAAAATAAAAGAAAGAAGACAGATACATAGCATACAAATGGTAAAAGGTTCCACAAATAGCACAGTGTTGGTGTGGGTAGATTGCAAGCACTTGGGTCAAATTCTGATGGTATTAGAGTGATGGCAAATGGCTTTAGCACTTAAGACCATGCTATAAAAGTTTGATGCGTTAAAATACGACCTGTGTACAATTCCTTATTGAAATGCAAAAACTCACGTTTCCAAGATCATAATTAAAGATGGTAAATCCTCACATATTGGTCCTCCCGTGATGGTCCTCTATTACCTCCCCAAGGTGTGGGTGGCGATAATGCAGGAAAGGAGTCCAACATTCAAATCTCCGGCAGCAAAACAATCTGGACACAGCCTGAACACTCTGCTATTTTAGGAACCTTCACATAGACTGGCATCTTATACATAAGGAAGCTATGTGTTTGGGTATATTATACCTTTAAGCGACCATGAGATATACATTGATATTCTGACTTGGATTAGAGACTTGATTTTTGGCTAGCTGTGTAAAGCTGGAATTTAGAGCACTATATTTATTGCCATGTACCTTAAGGATTTCTATATGCTATATATTGGGTCTGGCCAGAACCTGTTTTTATGCTAATGAATTACCATTTGTATGCTATGTATCTGTGTTCTTTCTTGTCTTTTTGCTTATATTTATGAAGCAATTCAATATCACTCCCAATAAATTTCAGTCCATAACTGCGCCTTGGAAATTTCATAATTAACTTTTAGTTTTGGGAGACTTTCTGGAATTCACTTTCCCACCCCCTTTTTCCCTAGTGGCAGCATCAACATAATACATCTGGAGCTGCGCTGATCACTCTGTTTACTGTTTTCCATGATGAACTGTAATCTGAAAGTAAGCGATGCCCAAAAAGAACAACATTCTAAAGAAACCCCTCTGTTTATTTACTAAGCGGCGGTTCTGACGATTCTCTGCGCTTTGTATAATTTTTTTTTACACCAGCATGTTTATTAAATACACAACCCGATGGGAGAGCGCCGAGAATTGACGGTTTGTTGGAACCAGCGCTTACTAAAAATACACCTAAATATCGTAAACAAAAACATTGCAAGTTGGTTCAGTGGTAAGCATTGCTGCTTCACACTGGGGTCAAGGGTTTATTTCCAACCAGGGCCTTATCTATGTGGGGTTTGTACGTTCTACCGATATTGCGTGGGTTTCCTCCATGATGCTCCGGTTACCCTCCGCACTTCAAAAGACATAGACATACTGTTAGGTAATTGGCTTCTGGGAGAATTAACCCTAGTGTCTGTTGGGAAGGGAATACAAATTGTAAACTCAATTGGGGCAGGAATGAATGATTAAATAATCTCTGTACACCAGGCGCTATATAAATAACTGTTAGCAAATAAATAAAATATATATATATTCACCACCATCATTACATAAAGACCTTTATAGCTTTATGCCCAGACCTATATTCACATTTATGTCACACATTGCTTTATCTATGTAAAAGGCACACAGTTGTGAAAGCCTCGTCCATTACACAGAACACCAGCCTTTGTTATGACACAACTCACCAGCTCTGGAGTATTACCCCAGTCCTACAGGCCAATGGGATTAGGACAAGCCTCTGGCTTAGCAACTGGAGGCTGAAAGCTGTATTTAAAAACGACCCAGCTGCCTTTTCAGCTCTTTCTATTTATAGCAACAGTTCTGCAGCTGACCTGGCAGATGGCTGTTTAATATGACTGGGGTGGGGGTAATTTAGCTTTAATTAAATCTATACTAAGCCTGTAACAATGGCAGCATGTGTAGTGATAATATAGGAATAAATCATTTATGTGGTCTTTGCAACATACATCACACCTGTGCACCATAGTTGATGTCACACATAATGCCAGATAAAATTTTATTGTTGTAATTCCACAATATAAGGTCAGCTGCCAGGTCTGGTTCATGGTGATTTGTTTTTTTGCAAAATGGGCTGCGTACATTTTTCAAAGGATAATATAGTCTATGTGGAAGGAGAAAAATGCACTTATACATAATTGTACCCCCTGTTATACTTTATGCAACCCCAGAAATACACCAATGCATTTATAATGAAGCCTCACGCATCTATATCCAACAATTCATTCCTGGCAAAGCATTTTCATCATCATCGTCACCATTTATTTATATAGCACCACTAATTCTGCAGCGCTTTACAGAGAACTCACTCACATCAGTCCCTGCCCCATTGGAGCTTACAATCTAAATTCCTAAACATACACACACACACACACACACAGACACAGACTAGGGTCAATTTGATAGCAGCCAATTAACCTTATGTCTTTGGAGTGTGGGAGGAAACTGGAGCATCCGAAGGAAACCACGCAGACACAGGGAGAACATACAATCTCCACACAGATAAGGCCATAGTCAGGAATTGAACTTATGACCCCAGTGATGTAAGGCAGAAGTGCTAACCACTTAGCCACCATGCTTGAGATAGCAATTAGTACCCAAATAAAGTTCTGATCTACA
This sequence comes from Mixophyes australis, assembly GCA_036250195.1. NCBI lineage: Eukaryota > Metazoa > Chordata > Amphibia > Anura > Limnodynastidae > Mixophyes > Mixophyes australis. Next base: position 34,135,512 of record JAVHZZ010000002.1, on the reverse strand, counting down.
AATGTAGGATAAAATAAAGTAATTTTTTTGTGACTTTTAGGGGGAATTCAAATCCCCGCCATGTGTCGTAGAGTATCTCCAGAACGTGATGGATCCATGATGTTCAGGTACCATAGTAGGCGGGATTGAGTGCAGCCGGACATCGTGGTGATGTGTGGTGAATTACTCCCTTAAAATATTTGTTTTACTTTTTTGCAATTTCCCCCAAAACACTTTTTTTTACTTTATTGCTAGAGAAATCTTGTAACATGTGCTATGTAGACAAACTCTCATATATCCTATACATACCTCCCAACATTGAGACGTGTGCAATGAGGACAAAATAAGCAACGTTCTCCAAGACCCTGCCCCGATACAGCCACTTTTGGACAACAAACATGTAAGCTCCGGCCCCGTTTGAGGTCTGTGAATCGGGACAGTTGGGAGTAACGCCTATAATGTTAATATGTTAAAAGTTATCATTTCTCAAACCACTCGACTTTACATCATTTCCATAAAAACAATAGTTAGTAAATAGTCATTATGAATTTTTGTATAATCTATAAAAGCCAGTATATTATTGAGACAAAAACTTCACAAGTGGAATTTATTTTGTCATAACTGCTGGATTAGTTAAGTTATCCTACTTTAGAAGTTACATGTTTTGATACAAATTTATCAGGATGTCACATAAAACCATACTTGCCGACCCTCCCGTAATTCCCGGGAGGCTCCCGAATTTCGGGAAGTCCTCACGGACTCCCGGAAGAGTAGGCAAAGCTCCCACATGTGCCGAAATTCACGGCAGTGAATGGAGGGGGCGGGGCTTAATCGCGTCATTAAGATCCGCCAGGGGAGAAATCTTAAAAGTTGGCATGTATGTATAAAACTTATAGGGACCAGATAGGAAACAAGTTCCAAACTTTTATACTAGAGCAACTTCAATCACATTTGCCACACATATATAATTCATGAGAAGCCGTTCTGGAAACAAACTTTCTCAATACAGGACTTTAAGAATTATATATTGCAACTCATTATCAAGGTTAGCCATACTCTAATAGAAGATACTGCGCTCAACCTGTTTGAAACTATCTATCTATCTATATTTATTTATTTTATTTATTTATAGGGCGCTCACCTTGTAAGCAGCTTCTTACAGCATAAATTACAAACTAGGAAGAACGGCAACAGCAACAGTAAACATAATATTTTAGGAGAGAGATCCATGTCCCCTAGATCTTACAATCAATATATTTTACCACATGACCTGACATTTAGAAGAAAATACTGCCTTCCTTTTTCAACATTTTGTACCATCATTAACTAAACTTAGCCTACTTCAGAAAGAAACTAGTTCTCTCATTATCCTAAATGCCTGGGGTCTATATCATTTATTTGTTTTAGAAAGAAGTGCCCTAGAAATGGGACAAAACTCATCGGGGAAATATTTTATTTTCTAGCTAAAGCTTTTAATAAAAAAATAATCTATAATGTTGGTCTTATGTTTTGCTTTCTAATTTCCTTTCTTTTTCTTAATTTGGATAACAGACAAAGACGGGACTGGTATTTGCAAACACAGTACTAGAATTCACAGGAGTAAAAAATAAAATAAAATAAAAAAATACAAGTCTAAATATTATTATGCTTCATAAATCAAAAGTTATCTGCGGTCTTTTCCAAATGTTACAGACAAAGCCACCTCGGAGTAGCCTGGCAGTGTTGTGTGGAATCTGTTATAGATTTTGTTTTCACAATAAATCACATCAGCCAATCTAGTTTTTTTTTGGCATTGTAAAACAAGTTTATGTTTCCCGTGAAAGTCAAACAAACCAATGTGTCAATGCGTATGATCTGGACGGCGCAAAACTTTTTATACGGTAAAACACAGACATTTTATAGCTATTCATTCGCTCCCTTTCAAATATGGAAGATGTGGGAAAGTTTATGCTAAAGTCAATAAGCAGTAAGCTGTGAAATGATTCAATAAAACAAAGTGGTTGGTATAAATAAGTCTGGAGAATGTGAAGATAACAGCAATCTTCTCCTCGGAAAAGGGGTAATTCCTTTTAATTCCATTTTTAATGATTAATAAAAAAAAACAGTCAGGAACAAATATATTTGTTTTTTATGCATTATTCCCTCCACTGTTGGTGTAATTAAGGTATATTCTTATACTAAATATTTCAAGTAAAATTATATTTTTTTGTTGAGACACCCAGACCCCGAGGAGTAGATTTATCAAACCATGTTATAGGCAAAGTGGTGGTTTTGCCCATAGCAGCCAATAAGATTCTAGCTATCATTCTATAGGATGTATTAAATTAATAATAGGTAGAATCTGATTGGTTGCTCTGGGCAACACCTCCACTTTTCCTACTCACAAGGTTTGATAAATCTACTGCAAGGGTCCTTTATGAAAACCAAGAATTGCATGACACCTATGTAAATTCAATAGTGCATACACATGTAGGGCCTGAGACATTAAGGAAAGTAAGGCAAAAAAGGAGTTAATTTTCTCCAGGGACAAACCATGCTACAATGCAAGGGGTGCAAAATTGTTTATTATTTAGCACATAAGTTAATAAATACTGGCTGTTTTTTCATCTAGCACACAAATACTTGATGGCTTTAGTTTTACACTGAAATTTTAAAGTTGATCTAGGACATGCCCTACCACAACTATAAATCTGCCCCCAAATTTTAAATTTACCTCCCCCTCCAAAGCAACATGGTTTTGTCCAGGTGCAAATTTACTATTTTTTTTATGCTTTGCTCTCCTTAATGACTTAGGCCCATAGTGAGGAAGTTCATGGCCCATCCAGACCTGGATCATCCATTGGCAACTTAGGCTCAAGCCTAGGGCCCAGTGGGCAATGAGGGGCCAACATTACTCAAGCTCTTTTTATTTGTATGTTTTTTTTTACAAATGGAGAATGAGAAGATGGCTCAAACCAGTTTCTTGCCTAGGGCCACAAGGTGGCATAATCAGGCTTGGGTCTATCTGAGCCTCCAAGACAATGTTGGCCGGGATGATGATGCAATCATTTTTCTATAGTAAAGGAAAATACTGGCTACTTTTTCGCCTAACATACAAATGTTGGGTAGTTTTATTTTTATACACTACAATTTAGGCTTGAGCTATGACGTTCCCCCCTCCCAACTCTGTCCACACATTTTAAATGAGCTCCCTTGGAGTGCAACATGGTTTTTACCAAGGTGAAAAACTGCACCTTCTATGTGGGTTAATTCCAAACTCGAAGTTGAGCACCCAATATACAAGATCATTGCAGTTTTAAAAGGTAGGACTAAAATTAACCCAGTCCCTATTGCATCCTGACCCCTTTAATATCTTGTCCTGCTAAATAAAATCTTGTTTTGTGGATTGGGTGCATAATACAACAACTCATTATCCGTAGTGTTGAAAAATTTCCCCAAAACAGTGGTCGAAGTGGAAATTTAGAAGTGGCGGTATGAAAAATACTGCTTAATGGCAATATAAGTGAATGGAATTTAATACAATGAAATTTACAATGAAGGCAGTAGGAGAAATGGCGGTATGACATACCACCATATACATCCTCACTTCAACAACTGCCCAGCACCCTTGGTCCACCTATCACCCCGTGTAATAAAGCAGTCCTATTCCCTGGTAACTGAATTGATAATAATAAAAAAGTTACAAATAACTTAAAGGCTTTCTTAGACTGGTTTACATAGTCTGTGGGGGCTTTAAGTAAACACTGAAAAAAACAAACAACTCCTACATTCATACAAACCATGCATTGTATTCTTACATTCTGTCTAAACAGATGAAAATTTTTCATGATCCATCTGTAGAAAATTATTTCTTTTTTTAACTGTACATTTCTATAATATGTACAGTTTGAAAAACAGTTTTAAAACTTGTACTTTTCTTTTAAGACTTACTCAGTGTTGGGATGCTAGCTGTTAAATCCAGCCCAGTACATAACACTTCGATAAGAATCAGGAGGAATTAACATAAACAACTTATCATTTCACCGTCATCAATAGAAATTATATTAGCACAGAATAAATTGTCAGGTGTGGTTATGTAGTGAGAAATAAAATAATATCTGTGAAGAAAATGGAACTCTGAAAGTACATTTATTTATAGCAGATTGCCATGAAGATTACAACTTTTGTGTAAATAAATAATGTAGCACATGGGGGGAGGTCATCTACTAAAAGTCAATTTGCAGACATAGGGATAAAATTAATTTGCAGGTTAACTTCTTAGTCACTAAATTTATTAGAGGCAAACCAACCTATAAAACCAGTTTTCAGACTGTGCCCAGCCCTGGCCACAAAAAAGACATTGACAGACATCACAAATTACTTTAAATCCACTATTTCCCAGTGATAAGTATAGAAAATATTTATCTATGAAAAAAAGTTTTAGTAAATCGATCTTGGAAATCTATGAGAATGTTTTTACTGAATTCGAACAAACAAACTTTTATGCATGTATGGGCCCATTCCTTTCAATGGTGTTTTTCCAGATGTGCTGCTAACCCCACGGAAATGAATGGACACATGAAAATGAAGGGAACATCAAAATCTCCGTTTTATAAAGTTTTTCATTACTAGTTACTTAGGCTTGTAAAGGAAAACTGTAACATGTTGGCACAATGTGGGAGTTTTCAGATGTGTTGCAAATGATCCTGTATTTGTGTGTGTTTCCATGCCCCTGGAGCTCCTGAGCAGCTTTGGTTCTCTTTTCCCCTACATCAACAGTAATTTGGAAGCAGAGTTGGATTATGGAACCACAGGTCCTTAGGTAACATACTGGCTTGTGCACCCTTCCTCTCTTTGTAAAACAAAAATAACAACATAAAAACGGGATAGGATAATCTGGGCTCCTTAGTGCTCTCTGTGCCCTAGGCGCGAGCCTATGTTCCTGATTAGTGATCTGGCTACGTTCTGAAGTCATTAATTAGGTGGTTAATATCATTTCTAGTCAATATTAAAAGCTAACTACTATTTAATTTATGTAATTACAATAATAATAATAATAATAATAATAATAATCACACAATGTTAATACATTAATTAACATCAGTGTTAAAGATTTCTGGATCTCCATTGATGCGATAAAAAGCCAAGCTTGGAACTCCAGATGGATATAAGCACACAAAAATGAAGGATCATTTGGAATACACCTGAAACCTCCAGCATGGTGTCCACATGTCGTCAGAGTTTTCCTTAAGTAGTAATGGAAATTTGCAAAGGCTGTGCTTTTCTGAATACTCTTAATGCATCCAATTATTTCAGAGGGAGTTCTAATTGTAACACACACACACACTGGAAACCCCATTGAAAGACCTATAACCACATCACAGTCACCAGATTAAAACATGAAGAGGGCAAAAAAGATCTGCAATGCCCAGTGGTGGACTTCTATTGGCCCAACCTGGTCTCCTCTGATTGGCCTCCCCTTGCCTTCTCTGATTGGCTGACATCAGCAGCAGAGACAACAGTACGGTATTACAGAGAGAATTTTATAGATTTCTTTTTATATTTCATATGCGGCTTCCATCACATTCAGTCATTGAGAAAACCTGAGAAGTGCTATCACAGGCTTCACAGTTTAGTAAATGCCTGTAATCAATAAGAGGGATACACTTCTGAAAAGTAGCTAAAGGATTAAAAGTATGATTCGATTTAATGAACGCTTAGATATATGTCCTGGATTATACAATGTATGACAGCAGTTATCACTGGCAGTCACACTGTATGATACCTGTTAGCTGTCAGCACATGACAAAAATGCTTGCGTCTTATGATTACACCCTTTGAGTCAAACTTATCGATATTTGTGGTATTAAACACATACTGTGACACATGATGCTTTTTTATATGCCATAAATGTTGCAATTTGTAGCAACCCAATACAATGTCTCATACATCTAAAGCTACATAGCTGACAATGTTTTCCAACAGAGAAAGGAAGTCACATCACAAAGCTGAACTATACAGGGGGGGTTTAAAGTCCTAGTGCAACTGTAAAATGTAATAACTTTGGATGTACACACGATAGAAGCACACTGTAAATAGCTTTTTGTTTTATGTATTATTGTTGTTATATCAATAGAACACCATTTGCCCTATTGCTCCATTGTTTTCTGCAAGGGAACTGTAAATAAAATACATGTTTCATGTTAAATGGTGTTTGTTCTCAAAAGAAAATATAAGAGACAAAACATACAAAACATGTATGGGGCTCTAGCTGATATAGTGTGCTAGTGCAACATTTTTGGAGCATAATATTGAGATATACAGAGGATTTAGACACAGGGGGAGGAGTGAGAGAGCATAAATCAAAGAGCTCTATGATCTCCTCTGTTCATGCTGCAATCATTAGGAATCAGAGCTGAACTCTGACGCAAACCACTGTTTGGGAGCTAAAGTAAAAGGCATAGAGGATATGTACTCCATATGGGGACATATTAGAGGGCTCTTAACATCCAGAGCATTTAACCCACCAGGAAATGGCCAAGATTTAGACTTAGTTCAAGTAATGATTTCCTAGACGAAGCTGTACAGGAGCTCATGTTTCCTCCCCCATTTGTCCTAGAAAGGTGAGAAGCCGCTTGATTTAAAGAGATGATTCTACTATTTTGTAGTTTCCAGATCATTTTTAGAATTCAGGGAATCAAATCTCTGTTAGAACTCAGGGAGGGGCAGAACAGCCTGGCAATGCTGCTGTAGATTCCCGGGGCCCCATCCTCTTCTGAGCCTAGATATTCTCCCATAGATTGTAAGCTTGCGAGCAGGGCCTTCTTACCGCTCTGTCTGTTTTACACAGTATTATTTTATTACTGTGCTAGTGCTATATAAATAAATGACGATGATGATGAGAATACGTCGCTCAGTGCAGGGGTTTTGCTGGGTAAGGTGGTCAATTAACCTGAAAGGGGAGACTCCTCCCTTTAAAACAATACTCTATTGCCTCTAGGACATCAGAGGTTTAAAATAGAAACTGTTTTTGTCTTTTCATAAACTGGTTGCCAGAAGTTCAGTTCTGCACACACACACACACACACACACTCACACATTACCACCATTACAGTGAGAAACCGTATGTTTTAATGATTATTTTTTATAATGATGGCCTTTTTGGTCCAAGCTGAGGTATGAGGCACTCTTGAGAACAATTTAAAGACCACAGATTTACATCAAAGTTTTTTGGGTGTTACTATTTGTAATTCTTAGAAATTATTTGTCTTTTATATAAATATTAATAACAAAAAAACTAAGACAAGAACTGAATATGACTTGGTTGCAAAATGAATTATTTTTGATGCCTTGCGATTGAACAGATAACTGAGTGGTGATAAGTAAGCAAGTAAAACATGAAAACCAATATTTTTTATCTCTCTAAAAAGAAGACCATAAGCACATATATTTTAATTAATACAGAAGTAAAGCAAATTGAACCCTTCTCAGTCCTATAAATTCCCAGCTGCACGTGAACAATATAAAATGATTAATCACAGCTGTGGTGCCAAAGACAGTTCCTGTTATACGGGGAGCCTGAATGAGCAAAATGTTTTAAATATTTAACTGTGTCGGTGATATGGTCAAAATGCAGTTCTAAGGAGTTAAAATATTCATCTGCTCAATGAATACATACATTTTTTTTTTCAATTATAAAGAACTATTCTACAATGCAGCGATAATGCAAAAAAACAGGTAGTGCTGCTATGTTTCTCAGTTATTTACAGTGCCAGAGCATACATACAATAGGAACATACCAGGTAGTCAAAATAAATGCAGATGAGAAAACATAGGGTAAGGGGGTCCTTGTCAGAGAGCAAACAATTCCACATAGATGATCTAACTATGCTCATCTTCAAAAGGCTTTCTATATTGGCGGTTACACATAACATGCAAATCATCAAATAGTCTGATTAAAAGATGAGGATAAATAAGGCCAAACACCCTATCCACCCAACCATGCTCTAATCTGTTCATGGCACATCCAGTTACAGCATGCCAACAACCCTTTTACGGCAGCCCCCATCCCTTTTGACCCTAGAAATTAGTCAGTCTCACGAAAAACAGCACTATTTACAGTTGTACATAATATTGATTTAAAATACATTACACATGATGCATTTATGTGAAGTACTGTATTGTTCTCAATAACACAATGTAAGCAATCAAACTAGCAGATTCACATTTTGAATATAATGTACTGAATTTCAGAGAGGAGAAAGAACAGAGCTGAATCAGTGTGAGAGAGAAAGAGGGAAGAGTGGAAAACAGCTGTTGCTGCCATTGAAGGAAAGTACAGACATGAAGCTTTGGAGTGGAGGAATTCCAGAGAAGTATAGCTGTTTGTATTATTTTATTTGCTGGTGGGCTGAGATTTTACTCTTAGAGTGAAGAGTTTAGGGACAGTGTGGGGAGTCCTGAAAATGCGGATTTCTGTTATGCTTTGTTGCTTGTGCTGGACTGAAATATCTTTTGCAAGGACAATAGAGATGGGGAGAGAGTGTGGTTAGGTTTGAGAGACTGAGTTTAATCTGCTTCAAGTGATATAGATGTTTGCTAAACTAACAAATCTCTACTAGTGTCAAAAGTTGTGGGACTACAAGAAAAATAAAGCTACTGAACAGAGACAATTGAGCTTGCTATCCATTATTTTGTCTGGATACAAATACAGTCCATGAAGAGCAGCCATGTTGAGATTACAGAGAAAGTGGCTCATCTGCTAGATTGAACGTGTTCAACTATGCTATTGCTTCTAAGGAAGAGTGATAACTGGATCACCAGGGATGTTAAAGGTCTCTGTTCAAAGGCACCTGTGTGAAGTACTGTGCCCAACTCAAGGATCATAATTTTAGGCATATGCATAATCTGTGTAAAGAGCCTTAGGGCCTGATTCATTAAAGGAAAGTAAAGCAGAAAAATTGAGTAGCTTTCAACCTTGGTAAAACCATGTTGTTTTGGAGGAGAAGGTAAATATAAAATGTGAGGACAGATTTAAAATTGGGATAGAGCATGTCCGAGATCAACTTTAAATTTCAGTGTACAAATAAGCTATCAAGTATTTGTGTGCTACATGGAAAAACAGACAGTATATATCGTATGTGCAAAATAAACTAATTTGCACCCTTTGCATTGTAATATGGTTTTATCCAGGAGAAAACGTAGTTATTTTTTTGCGTTACTTTCCTTAATGAATCAGGCCCTTAGAGTATCAAAGTGAAATATAACAGAGTGTAGTGTTTAGGCTCCAGATTAAGTACCTGTTGTATAATAAAACCTACTAGAGCAAATAGAGTGCCAGAGGTACCTCATCTATAGGCAATAAATGAGACATAAAGGTAGAAGTGATAGCAAAGTTATTTGGGTTTTTATGCAAACTGTTGGATTTCTAATATCCAAGTAAAAGTTTCCTCTTTTTATTATTTCTTGATTTGTTTTGGGCCTTTTTATTATATCATGCCAAAAGTGTATTTTTGCCATAAAACCTAGAAATTTGGTTGCTGCCCAAATCCTTACCTAATAAATGTGCTTGTGACCCTCTAAAATATTTTCATGTTGGTAGTCACAGTTATAATGGTGGACAAAGGGTCCCCCAAGTCTTCCCTTGGTGTTTGTGGTCCCGAACATTCCCCAGGAGAGAAGCCCTGTGGTGGCCCTGTTCTGAATAAGAGAGGTGAGAGGAAATCTTGTACCAACAACATTTACATACACAAATTCCCAGAGACACCTGATAGCAATTGAGATAGCAATGGTTGGTTGTATCTTTACCCATAGATACAACCATTACTAACTAGTGCAGCACACAAATACTTGATAGCTTATTTGTACAGTGAAATTTAAAGTTGATATTTGTGCGCTACATGAAAAAACAGTCAGTATTTAACTTATGTGCAAAACAGAAAACTAATTTGCACCCCTTGCATTGTAACATGGTTTTGTCCAGGAGACTGAAATAAGAAGTTTCTCAAGTTTAAGATCCTTAATGAATCAGGCCCTAGCATATTACATTACTGAAGATATCTCTTCTTTATTGAATTCCTAGTTGAAACTCCTTAGTTTTCGTTAACTGTTTGAGTTAATTATTTATTTTAAGTTGATTGCATATTAATATCAGCTAATATGTTTTGAATCCTTTTCCATGCTTTCCTACAAGCAAATAATTAGCTACTCACTGTGTAACGTATGGTGGTCACATATATGGTGAGATCTGGCAAAATTGTTCTGGCAGTGGTGTTATCTTTTAAAAAAAACATCTGCAATTAACAAAGTGAGCCTATTGCGGCATTCAAAGCATGTTTTGGAAAAGTATTAAGACGGGCCCTGCAATTTAATGGCAGCTGGTATGCTATATGTTTGGTGTGATAACGAACTGATAGAGAATATTTACAGTTTAAATAACATTAGCTTGTAAAAAGGAATTGTAGCTATATATATATATATATATATATATATATATATATATATATATATATAACAGCATAAACGGCTTAAACGAGAAGAAAGGAGCTCTAGTACGTTTTTCAATAAACAAAGAAAAAATGCCAAAGGATTTTTCTGTAAGTAATTAACCCTTAGCTACTGCATCCTTATAGCCAAAACAAGTGTGGTTGATGGGTGACTCCTCTGCAGTTTTGGCCAGATTGGTTAGATATTGTGGATTTCCTCCGGGTGCTCCGGTTTCCGGTTTTGGCTGCTATTAAAATTGACCCTAGTCTGTGTGTCTGTCTGTCTCTGTCTGTCTGTATGTATGTTAGGGAATTTAGACTGTAAGCTCCAATTGGGCAGAGACTGATGTGAATGAGTTCTCTGTACAGCGCTGCGGAATCAGTGGCGCTATATAAATAAATGGTGATGATGATATTGCACCGTGTCTAAACCAGGAATGTCAATTTCCTAGTTTCCAATATTTCTGGGATCTTACTGATTGAAATATCTGGTTGCACTTTGATAGCATTGTCCCCACTTATATTTACTCTGAGGTTACAAAGTTGGTATGATTGTTTTCGTACCAAGAAGAATTGCAATAAAAAAGTGTTATAAAAGGATGCAGCAGAATTAAAACAGTTAACTGCATGCAAAATATGTACTGGTTTATTTTCAAAATATGCAAAAGTTCAACTAATAATGTAGAACTCTGTATGGAGTCATCATGATGCATTAACAGGTGTTATGTATCTGAATTATGCAGTGCCTGGCTATTGTTGCCTGGTTCGTGAATAGGAGTAGGAAGCTGTAGCATTGGCAATTATGATAACAATTACACGCTGCCTGCAATGTCTTTATGTAAGGAGCACAATTAAAGTGTGACAAACGTGGGTCAAAGTCCTTTTTTGTTGAAGAGAAAACATCAATAAGAACCAAGAGCAATTCACTTTCTTTAAAAGTTATGCATTGTGGTGCCATTATTTTATACTGTACAGTGGTTTAATAATATTCCGGACAACCTTGATCTATATCAAACGCAGAAGGTTAGAACTGTCAGTGGCAGAAAAACACTGCAGTAGAGTAAAAGTGCACGGTGGCTAAGTGGTTAGCACTTCTGCCTCACAGCACTGGGGTCATGAGTTCAATTCCCGACCATGGCCTTATCTGTGTGGAGTTTGTATGTTCTCCCCGTGTTTGCGTGGGTTTCTTCCGGGTGCTCCGGTTTCCTCCCATATTCCAAAAACATACTAGTAGGTTAATTGGCTGCTATCAAATTGACCCTAGTCTTTCTCTCTTTGTCTGTCTGTGTGTATGTTAGGGAATTTAGACTGTAAGCTCCAATGGGGCAGGGACTGATTTGAATGAGTTTTTTTGTACAGCGCAGCGGAATTAGTGGCGCTATATAAATAAATGGTGATAATGATGATGATGATCGTACAGTATTAATAAAGGGTAACATTAATAGTGCAACATAAGTAATAAACTAAATTGCATTGTACAGTTGTTAACACATATGTCATTCATGAGAAACTCAACAATGAAACGGTGCCACTGCCTGTCAGTGTAGTAGCCTTGGTTATGATACCTTAAGCATTATTTAAATTAGCTATCAGTGTGGGCTGTCCCGAGGACTGTCTTAAGGACTGAAGCTTTCCTGACACTAATCTCTTCCACTACCCATGTATTTATTGCAGTTTCTATGTTTCTAAACACCAGAGTGAGCATGTTTCTGCCAGCATATATGATGCTTGCACTCTTATAAATAATCGTGAATCAGGGCCATCTTAACAACATTATGGGACCCGGGCAAAGCAGTGCACCGGGGCCCCTAGATATAGATATATAGATGTATACAGATACCGATATAGATATAAATATATAGAGATAGAGATAGATAGATGTACTTGCTCAGTGACCCTTGAAGGCTTTTTTTGCAGGTCTTTATCTTTTGCAGGATTATTTATTCTCATTAAGAGCCGTGCCTATGGGCCCCCCTTGCCCGTGGGGCCCCCGGGCAGCTGCCCATCGTGCCCAATGGAAAAGATGGCCCTGTCGTGAATCATTGGCTATCTTTAGGCAGACGGTTTTACTAGTGAACACTGAAGAAACTACATAGCTGCAACACTAAATTAATGCAACATAGGTCTATTTATTGTCTATCTAAACAGATATCTGTTTAAATCACGCTTTCCCAAACTCTGTCTTTATGGCCCCTTAACAGTTCATGTTTTCCATATCTCCTTGCTAGAGCACAAGTATATTCATTACTGACTGACACATTGTAACAGATCTACAGGAGGTACTAATTATTTCACGTGTGACATGGAAAACTGTTAGTGGGCCATGAGGACTGGGTTTGGGAAACCCTGGTTTAACCCTTTCCGCCTGCCGATAGTAGATCAACAGACTGTTGTTTTGAGCCTTACAGTCTAGATCTACATTCACTATAATCGGCAACAGGCGCGGGCTGGCAAAGTTCAGCCCGGGGGGCGCACAGGCGGCCGCATCACATCACACATGATGGGGCCGCGTCATTGATGATTCGTCTGCGTCATTGATGTCATGTGATGCGGCCGCCTGTGCGCTGATGCGGCCGCATCGGATGTCATGTGATGCGGCCGCCTGTGCGCTGATGCGGCCGCATCGGATGTCACGTGATGCGGCCGCTTGAAATATTTAGGAAATATTGTATTCAGCGGGGGGCGGCCCAAATAGCTGTCAGACAGAGCGGCCCGGGGGCCCGATGCCCCCCTGCCTCCCGGCCCAGCCCGCCTCTGATCGGCAAGCAGGTGCTTTTCTCCTCTGTTGCCAAACTGGAGCTGGGTGTCACTCACAGCCCCTGGTTCCAGTCTGACAGTTGTTTAATTTGCCTACAAGCATACGTGAGTGCTGTGTACCAAGTGCTAAAGTGGCATTTCAGCATTAGAGTTGCCAACCAGGAGTTGTTATCGGGATGTCTATGTGGACTTCTTGCATAATGGGGTGACCTGATCTAGCTGTCCATAGCATGTTCCCTAGTAGTAGATCACTTACAGTGTAATATTTAAAATCAATAAATAAAATGTAAAAATATCTTCAAAAAAGAAAGAAAAAAGAATGGTGTCAAACCCACACAAAGGAGCCTATCCACCGAATTTGTTGCCTGGTTTTCCTTAACCCATAAAATAAAAATATAGTTAGATGACTTTGCAACAAAAAGAAAGTATTCCCAGTCCCCCAAAAACAATCTAAAATTGACCAGGGTAGACTACGAAATAAAAAAATGATTATCCATGAAACTGGCATGTCTCCTAAACGTAAAATGTAGTCTGAAACTTGCATGCAGAGTAGTAATCAGTAGACCCAGGGGTATAACTAGATATTTCTGGGCACCATGGTTGAATTTAGTAAAGTCCCCTAGAGGAAAAAAACACATATGGACTTTTGCATTGGGAGACTGGCCACTTAGGTGCTCATGGCAGCTGTACAACTTCCTATTATGGAAGTTATCATCATCACCATCACCATTTATCTATATAGCGCCAGCAATTCCGCAGCGCTGTACAGAGAACTCACTCACATAGTTATGCCTTTGTGTACAGCCACTGAAGGGCTGCCGATGGAACTCTAATAAACCAGGGGAGTTTACCCAAAAGTGGAAAACCTCTTTAATCCCCCCCTAACAATTGTTAAACAAATCTTCCAAGCATGACTAAAATCAATTCTATTAACAACAATTATAGCATACTCTATAGGGGAAATGGCAAGTTTGATTTGCTGAAGACCCTTAGATGGTCCAAAACGTTTTGAACATAAAAAAAAAATAGTAATACAAAAACAGTAAAGTATCTGGTAGCGTAGTAATATCCATATGGCTCTGGTGGTCCCACTGTGATCCTTAATTTGTGACTAATTACATCTTTCCTTCACATTGCCAACTCCAAAGCCTGAACAAGGTCTGATTACAAAACTTTCTATATAGTGGGCCCACTGTACGAAGATATCACTGAGCAGCACACGTGATAATTCAAAATTCCAAAACATATTAAACCAATTGTAGCCACATGTCTGAGGACCATGGTTCCGATTTTGCATCAGGGTCCAAGAGCCCCTACACCACTGACCTGGTGGGCATTAGATTCTTGTGGGATAGCCCTCGAATTAAAACGTTATCCTTGCAAAACCTGTTCAGTTAATAATATAAACAAATAAAATAATAAAAGTTCTAGAAAACTCGCCATCTGTACATCCTGTTACAACTACAATTGCTTCTACATCTCATAACAGTTTATCTTTAATGGATACGAGTTGCATTTTGTGCCAGGATACTGTAGATTTCTTTGCTTTGCATTTGTTATGGTTTCAGAGAGTTTTTCAAAAGAACATAAAGCCATTCACTTGATAAATCTCTCTGCTGCTCTGTAATTTATATGGAAAATGGAACAGCTCATGCTATATTGGCCTAAGTGCCAGTAAATGGAACCCTGTACTATAAATTGCCAGCTGTTTACCTCTTTCAGTCCAGGGTACATTTTTAGCTACTAGCAATCAAAATAAAAATAAAAATAATTGTATATTCTGTCCTCCAACCAATGTGCTAATTCCGTTATCTTAAGAATTCTTACTATTTCTGCTTTTCAAAACAAAACTACTTCCCAGTTTTGCTGTATTCAGTATTACTCCTGCATCGGTTGAACAAAGTTTAGAATAAAAAATGTTTTTATTGGGAAATCCAAATCTACAGCTCTCATATTATTTGAATTTGTGACAAATCTTATTTTTATAACTGTTTCTAGACAAATCCTCAACAAGTTGTTTGTGCCTACAGGTGTATCCCTGGGCCATTGGTGGAACCAGAGGGAGCAAAATAGACGGATCATCATCATCATCATTTATTAATAGAACGCCACTAATTCTGCAGCGCTGTACAGAGAACACATTCCCATCAGTCCCTGCCCTATTGGAGCTTACAGTCTAAATTCCCTAACATGCACACACAGACAGACAGAGAGACAGACAGACAGAGACTAGGGTCAATTTGTTAGCAGCCAATTAACCTACCAGTATGTTTTTGGAGTGTGGGGGGAAACCGGAGCACCCGGAGGAAACCCACGCAAACACGGGGAGAACATACAAACTCCTCACAGATAAGGCCATGGTCGGGAATTGAACTTATGACCCCAGTACTGTGAGGCAGAAGTGCTAACCACTGAGCCATCGGATGCCCCCGGAGGCCAAGCGACAAGCAGATGATCCTGCCCTGTCACTTTAATTGTGTTGTAATATAATCGGAGTGGCACAGAAATATCCTCTGTCGGCCTCTCAGGCACCAGCTGAGAGCTACAACAAGACAGTGTGCAGTGTCAAGCCTAGTGGTCACGGATTGGTGGATGGCCATCACCATCAGACTAGTGGGAGGTTTCCACCCACAGATTGGTGAATGGCTGGAACTATCCAGCAATCAGTGTGCTACTGGGAATGTCATTTTTTACAACAAATACTATAAACTGCGGGGATGATTTAAAGTTGAACGTAAAAGATGACCACTTGTGTTTATAGCAATCATCATCATTAATTGTAAAAACTGCAGCCGTCTTGTACAGGATTTAGGCTTGGCTAAGGACCACATTTCAATTATATCTGTAACCCAAAATAAGACACATCTCCAAGGGAACTGGTTAACGTGTGTCTGTTCACCCTTGCTGTACTTTATTTGCACCCCCTGATCCATCTTTCCAAGTGAAAGGGGCCACAAATGTCAGATACATGCGGCTAAAAAGACTGGTTTGCACATGTGCAGTGCGACTAATTTCACACAAAACCTATTTCATACTCAGGAGCACATGGCTACTTGGTAAAGTCCCAATATACTGTCTTCAGAGTGGTTACCGGGCACATATTATTATTATTATTATTATTATTATTATTATTGTCATTAATATTTATTAAGGATTATCATTTATTTTTATACTTTGTAGGAAGAATCTGAGCACCCAGAGGAAAACCAGGCAAATTCGGGCAAAATGTATAAACTCTACACCCATGACCTGTGAGACGGCAATGAATAGCGCTGTCCAACCATACTGCCAACACACACTCACTTTGGGCCACTCAAACTCCAAATCTAAACACTCTAAGGTGAACAGAGCGGATTTGCCAACCATCAGCAAATTTACTAAAATAAGTATAAAATAAGTCAGATTTTTAGCTGATAGTAATGAATGCAATGAACCGCACCACTTATAAGGAGTTTGAATGGGGTCCTGATCAGCAGGTCCCTAATTCTATTTGTCCTCTAGATGCTGTTGTGGAAGGGCAAAGTCTCTCCTTCCCTGCTTCTCTCAGCACTTTGTGCTCCAAGAGGTGAACAGCCTCAATGCCTCCACAATGCTGTTCAGCCCTGACCCTGTTGCAGCTACAAACACAGCCCCACTGACCTTCTTTAATCCGAGCTGCGCTCACAGATCTGACATCTACCCACAGAATCAATCCAATACTACCAGTAAAATTATAAAAGACTATAAGCAACGTTTCATCCCACAGTGGAGAGTTGGAAAAGACCCATTGTGGATTGAAACATTGCAAATAGGTTTTTAGATGCTGATTCAATTAATATGCTACTACTCACATTGGATCAATGCTCTGACTTCCTTTTAATCCTTACACGTCTAGAGACACTAAGGGGGGGAATTCAATTGGCCGCGTTACTGTAAAAAGTAAAGCGGCCTGCGCACTATTACCGCTATTACGGTAATAGTGCGCTTAAATACCGTTACTACGGTAGATTAAACGACAGCTTTTTGCTAAATTTACCGTAATAACTGTAATAGGTTTAATGTTACGCTAATTCAAGGGGAATTTAATTCACCCCTAAGTGCTTTATTTAAAATTGGACCTGATTACATTTGTGCCATGTAAAAAATGCATGCACCTAATTTGCATCAATAGTTTGAGTTGAGCACATACAATATCTCTGTCCACTTTTGCTTGGAAAGGGTGATCAGTGGCGCTCACATGTAAGTTCAGTAAATGGAGAGCGTGGAGACGTAAGTCAAACGTGTCCCATAGAGGTGTGTTCGATTTTAACTTACAAGCATCTTCGTGCATCCGATAGGCCTAAGTTTCAGAGTTGACGATGATGGCAGTTGCATTTTCCCGCAAGACATATGTTAGATATAAAGCTGCAGGTATCTTAAGATAAATACTAATTTTGATTTGGCAGAAAAACAAATCATTACTAATTATCTGCAGTTTACAGAATAAATGCTGTGAACCAAACAAAGGAAATGTAATCATTTAACTTCAAAATATCAGTCTGCACAAGGGTCAGAAATATCGATAATTAGCGCTTTGAAAGACGAAATGCTATGTCATCTGTCCGGTTGCCTCTCCAGGCACAGCCAGCATATTAAACGTTAACAACATATTAATCAGATTGACAGATCCAATGTTAATGAATAAACTGAGAGAGAAAATAACTACACGTTCAACTAGAGGAAAGACTGAGAATATGGTAATAAACTTAAAACAGAATAAAATACACCAACTGGAATTTTTACCTGTGGCATGAATATATTTTACTATCAGAACTAGAGGAGATTGAGAAAATATATTAAAGGGGAACTGGATCAAAATCACTGGTTTGTCTATTGTATAAAATTAAACTATTGATTCAGAAACTTAGGCATAAAAATACTTTGATATGGGCATCCTTCTCTTTTGGCACATAGTGGTCAATTTGTAGTGAAAAATGTACTTATATTTTCATAACATAACTATTTAGGTGTATGTACTCATAGGTAGTTTAACTTCCACCCGTGGCCATGTGACCGTCGCTTGACCACGTGTCAAGCTACTGACCGACTGATCACTATGACAAGCGATTTTACAATATTGATGTCAAATTTTAAAGATGGATGAAAACATTGGCGTTCATGGTTGGTACGACATTGTGGGGTAGCTAAATACCCCTGGGCCCTGGTGCAAAATCTATGCCAGGTCCAATTCACATTTTGTCAATCTTAATAATACCCACCAGACAGACTTTTTTAGCAGTCTTTATAATTAGTATAACTGTTAAACAGACTGTGTTTGTGCTTCCACAGCCAACACCAGTTTACATAGCATAGCAATCAAAGGTGGGCCCCCAAGGCCCTTAGGGCCAGTAGCAGTTTTTGTATGTGTTGCATGTTCCGGAACCCCTAAGCTCCTCAGCAGTGTTATCCCACACCCACACACTCATCTATAGAGATTAAGAATGATTTAATTAAGTGGTTATTTCGGTTACTATCATTTAATCAATATAGAAAGCTTACCACTATTTTAATAGAATTGACATGGGGGCTTTCAATATTCATCATAATCACACAAAGTTAACAATTACAGACTTTCAAAATTCTATTGTCATTGCATGCTGCTAGGAACTCCATGAGAATTGACACACAAAAACAAAAGTGCAGGATCATTTGGAATGCACCGGACAACTCCAGCATTTTGTTCAAATATCAGAGTATCCTGTAACTATCCCATTTGGCTAGTAACAGACAACTCCATAGGCAGAGGTTTTTTTCCATTAATTTTCAATGGGCCTATTAATTTCAATGGGGTTTCTGCATACAGCGTGAATTGTCCCACTGAAAAGAATTTTCCAATATTTTTTTTAAAATCTTTGGAGAATTGTCCTTTTTTTACGGAACTAGCTGCATTTTTATTGAGGCTGAACAAATGACACAAATTCAACCACTTATAAATCCAACACATGTAAATCCATAGGAAGACAAAACAAAGAATTTCCCAACAGCGGGTTGTACCTTGATGTATTATGTGTTTTGTGATCACTGCTGTCTGTCTGATCATATTACTGGCATTACCTCCTGACAGCCGATGACAGTATGTATAGTTATGCAGTGGTCTCCCCGCACGTCCAATTGATTATCAGCATTCTTCTTGCTAAGCGGCAGTAGTTACGAAGTTCTGAATGTCTGCAGGATGTCTGCCGCTGCACTCAGGATAGTTGCCTACTTACCACATTAGTTTCCTCTCCTCCTATGCAGCTGACACTTCACTATTCAGCTGGTTGCAGGGTAAATAGTTACCAGATTTCCTTCAGATCTCAGCCTGACAGCTTCAGCTGTGTAATCACTTACCACACTCATGCAGCTAATCATCCTGCAGTTGCTGCTGCTGCCTTTTTAAGCCTCTTTCTGGCTTCATACCAATGCTGGTGATAGTTTTTGCTTGACCTAATGTGTCTTGTTTCCTGACCTGTTCTTTTAATAGTGTTTCAACCAGATTGTTTAAAGGATTTTGCTGTCTTCTCCACTCCTGACACTTAGCTTGTTAAACTGATCTGCATATATATCTCTACCGGCCCTGACTCCTGGCTTGTTTAAAGGAACTGTTGTCTTCTCTACTCGTGACCTTAGCTTGTCTGTTAGTTGCATTAACCCCTGCCTGTCGAATTTCAGTTTACACTACACCAACTGGTTGCTCACTACTTCCTACTGTGTTCTGTCCACTCCATCCAGAAATTGTTAATTAACAACTACTACTACCCGAGTTATGGGGGCAGCTGAGTACTGTGAAACAAATCAAGTTCCTCAGAAAGGGCACTGCTATAGGTGAACATCTTGAGAAGCGGTTCTAGTAGTTAAGGATCACATATACATTGCCCTTAAAACCATAATGTCCATTTAGTTGAAACCAGTTACTGTGTGCTTAATCTATTCTGGCTCATATCGCCTACTCAAATTATTAAAACAGGCAATTATCTAAAACATTAGCCACATTGCGGTCCTGTTTTACATTAAGGAGGAAATCCATCATCATCATCATTTATTTATATAGTGCCACTGATTCTGCAGCACTGTACAGAGCACTCATTCACATCAGTCCCTGCCCCATTGGAGCTTACAGTCTAAATTCCCTAATATAGACAGACACACACACAGACAGAGAGGGAGAGACTAGGGTTAATTTTGATAGCAGCCAATTAACCTACCAGTATGTTTTTGGAGTGTGGGAGGAAACCGGAGCACCCGGAGGAAACCCACGCAAACACAGGGAGAACATACAAACTCCACACAGATAAGGCCATGGTTGGGAATCGAACTCATGACCCCAGTGCTGTGAGGCAGAAGTGCTAACCACTAGGCCACTGTGCTGCCCAACTAAACAGTGCATATTTGCTTTGAAAGATATTTACTCTATTAAAAAAATATAATATTACCTGGAGAACAATTCATTTTTAAAACATATTAAATAATACTATAATATACTCTGTGTTGTTGGACTCTATTTATTAAAACAAGATTATCCCTATAAATAGGAGAAAAATGATTCCAAAGCTATACACACTTCCCTAAATGTTTTATTTATTGAAGTTTAGTACTTTGTATAGCATATAGGAGTCAGAGTTAGTACAGTCTTTTAGTTGCCATCTGAACCCCTTCATAGACTACACAGTATAAACACACTATAAGAAATACCTAATATAAATGAACAAACTCACTGCGCTTTATTTGGCAGACCAGTTTGTCAGTTCCTTCCATTATTCAGGATACATTTAAGAATATCCTGCAGCATTCGCAAAGTAAATAAATTAACATTTTGCCTTTGAGGACTGGAATATAACATTAGAGGAATTATACATTGTCATAATAAACAGAGCAAACAACACCACATGTTAACAATACTCTATTTCATACATATTATTAAAGTAAACCTATTGACCCATCTTACCATAATTCACAGCTCGTAATTCGAGAATGAAAAACTAATAAACATAATTACCACTTGATGCTAACCAACTAATTAAAGCTTGTTGGCAAATAAAATGTAATTAATGCTGTATGTGTGAATTTCCCTAGCTTGCATACTTAGATTACTTGCTTTATTGAACTAGTACGCAGTTAACAGGTCAAGAGTCTAACTACAGCAGCTTATCAGATCACTGCACCATAAATATATCTGCTGGCAATGAAAAATCCTATATTTACATAACATATTAAATTTAGCTTGATTAAAAAAATAAACAGCTGCATTTATTATTTTATCTAACCAAGGTGAATGAAGGTTACGATGAAAAGATACTAGTGGCTGAAACAGTCAGAATTTCCCATGGTGCTTGATAAAACTACAAGGTCCCTATTTGGCGAAACCTTCTGTCTCCTGTGATAGACCTGATGTTTTATACTGTTTCTGTATATATGCCAAACACGTTTAAACCGCTTTCTTAACTACTTCCATTACAACAAACGAAGTAACGAGCTGGAAGATGAGATACATTCTTTTTATGGTGGTGTCGCTAGGGTGGGTGGTGGTGGGGGGGGGGGGTGTATAGTAAGATTTCTTAGAATTCCATAGATATGTTTCAAAGAAGGGGATAATCTATGCTATAGAACAGATGGACTCAAACTAATTAGAATGGGAAATAAATTGTTAGGATATACAAACTAAGAAGTCATTGAGTCAGTATTCATAACAAAAGGCTACAAATGTAAAAAACTAAAATGATGAAGTCTAGAATAACTGTGATAATTTGTCATGATAACAGTATATCAATAAAGGTAATAAAATAAGAAATATAAAATGTCTCAGATCAAGATGGGGTAACCTCTATGTCCAGCCTTTTCTTGATCATTCATCCCAAATAGAGATGTGTTAGACTTTTGGGCACATATTGAGAATTTCCGAACTTGGAGCTGAGATTCAGTTGCACAGAAAACAGTCAGCCTATTAGAATCCAGGGATGTGTCACAAGGTCTAATTTATCAATAACTCCTCCTTCATGATTGTACAGAATCATAAAAATGCAAATAAAGCTTCATGGACAGCTCAATTATTAGCGGCTAAACGGAAAATTAGGGGCATGTATATAAACTGTATTTTATGGTAATTCATGGATTTAAAATGTCGCACAAGAAAGGTGAAAATTGTGAGAAACTGTCCTTTTTTTACCAACAAAACGCTACACATTCCAAACAGAAAGCTTGTCACTTCAATCACTGTATTTATAATGGAAATGATAATCATTGATTATAAATATGTTGCTGCAAAATTAGCTATGTCGCTTTTCTAAAAAAAAATAAAAAAATAACTGTCCTGCACTACAAAAATACTGGAGTTACAAAAATACTGGAGTTACTTTAATAATATAGTCACAAGAAATTACTGCTATTTTTCATAGCACATTTCTGTGCCACATTTTTAAATAACCTCCATTATGTTGTGCACACAAGACCTTCAAATAGAACCTGGTTTTATTTATTGAATTGAATAATTCTCTCCAGTGTGATCGCCCTCTTGCACATTACTGCTCTCAGTGTTCTTTTCTGGTCCAGAGATGCTGAAGCTGTGATATGCAGAAAGGAGTGAAACGGTTCTGGTGTAACTGGTATGGGAGAGTCCCTGCTAGCCAGAACTGGGTCTCTTCAGAGCCAACTCCCTCTTGCACATCACTGCTCTCAGTGTTCTTTTCTGGACCAGAATCCCAGGAGTTGTGATGTGTGAATGTTTAGGCTGCACTGGAAACTCAACCTGTGCCCCACAAATATATCTGCTGGCAATGAAAAATCCTATATTTACATAACATATTAAATTTAGCTTGATTAAAAAATAAACAGCTGCATTTATTATTTTATCTAACCAAGGTGAATGAAGGTTACGATGAAAAGATACTAGTGGCTGAAACAGTCAGAATTTCCCATGGTGCTTGATAAAACTACAAGGTCCCTATTTGGCGAAACCTTCTGTCTCCTGTGATAGACCTGATGTTTTATACTGTTTCTGTATATATGCCAAACACGTTTAAACCGCTTTCTTAACTACTTCCATTACAACAAACGAAGTAACGAGCTGGAAGATGAGATACATTCTTTTTATGGTGGTGTCGCTAGGGTGGGTGGTGGTGGGGGGGGGGTGTATAGTAAGATTTCTTAGAATTCCATAGATATGTTTCAAAGAAGGGGATAATCTATGCTATAGAACAGATGGACTCAAACTAATTAGAATGGGAAATAAATTGTTAGGATATACAAACTAAGAAGTCATTGAGTCAGTATTCATAACAAAAGGCTACAAATGTAAAAAACTAAAATGATGAAGTCTAGAATAACTGTGATAATTTGTCATGATAACAGTATATCAATAAAGGTAATAAAATAAGAAATATAAAATGTCTCAGATCAAGATGGGGTAACCTCTATGTCCAGCCTTTTCTTGATCATTCATCCCAAATAGAGATGTGTTAGACTTTTGGGCACATATTGAGAATTTCCGAACTTGGAGCTGAGATTCAGTTGCACAGAAAACAGTCAGCCTATTAGAATCCAGGGATGTGTCACAAGGTCTAATTTATCAATAACTCCTCCTTCATGATTGTACAGAATCATAAAAATGCAAATAAAGCTTCATGGACAGCTCAATTATTAGCGGCTAAACGGAAAATTAGGGGCATGTATATAAACTGTATTTTATGGTAATTCATGGATTTAAAATGTCGCACAAGAAAGGTGAAAATTGTGAGAAACTGTCCTTTTTTTACCAACAAAACGCTACACATTCCAAACAGAAAGCTTGTCACTTCAATCACTGTATTTATAATGGAAATGATAATCATTGATTATAAATATGTTGCTGCAAAATTAGCTATGTCGCTTTTCTAAAAAAAAATAAAAAAATAACTGTCCTGCACTACAAAAATACTGGAGTTACAAAAATACTGGAGTTACTTTAATAATATAGTCACAAGAAATTACTGCTATTTTTCATAGCACATTTCTGTGCCACATTTTTAAATAACCTCCATTATGTTGTGCACACAAGACCTTCAAATAGAACCTGGTTTTATTTATTGAATTGAATAATTCTCTCCAGTGTGATCGCCCTCTTGCACATTACTGCTCTCAGTGTTCTTTTCTGGTCCAGAGATGCTGAAGCTGTGATATGCAGAAAGGAGTGAAACGGTTCTGGTGTAACTGGTATGGGAGAGTCCCTGCTAGCCAGAACTGGGTCTCTTCAGAGCCAACTCCCTCTTGCACATCACTGCTCTCAGTGTTCTTTTCTGGACCAGAATCCCAGGAGTTGTGATGTGTGAATGTTTAGGCTGCACTGGAAACTCAACCTGTGCCCCACAAATATATCTGCTGGCAATGAAAAATCCTATATTTACATAACATATTAAATTTAGCTTGATTAAAAAATAAACAGCTGCATTTATTATTTTATCTAACCAAGGTGAATGAAGGTTACGATGAAAAGATACTAGTGGCTGAAACAGTCAGAATTTCCCATGGTGCTTGATAAAACTACAAGGTCCCTATTTGGCGAAACCTTCTGTCTCCTGTGATAGACCTGATGTTTTATACTGTTTCTGTATATATGCCAAACACGTTTAAACCGCTTTCTTAACTACTTCCATTACAACAAACGAAGTAACGAGCTGGAAGATGAGATACATTCTTTTTATGGTGGTGTCGCTAGGGTGGGTGGTGGTGGGGGGGGGGTGTATAGTAAGATTTCTTAGAATTCCATAGATATGTTTCAAAGAAGGGGATAATCTATGCTATAGAACAGATGGACTCAAACTAATTAGAATGGGAAATAAATTGTTAGGATATACAAACTAAGAAGTCATTGAGTCAGTATTCATAACAAAAGGCTACAAATGTAAAAAACTAAAATGATGAAGTCTAGAATAACTGTGATAATTTGTCATGATAACAGTATATCAATAAAGGTAATAAAATAAGAAATATAAAATGTCTCAGATCAAGATGGGGTAACCTCTATGTCCAGCCTTTTCTTGATCATTCATCCCAAATAGAGATGTGTTAGACTTTTGGGCACATATTGAGAATTTCCGAACTTGGAGCTGAGATTCAGTTGCACAGAAAACAGTCAGCCTATTAGAATCCAGGGATGTGTCACAAGGTCTAATTTATCAATAACTCCTCCTTCATGATTGTACAGAATCATAAAAATGCAAATAAAGCTTCATGGACAGCTCAATTATTAGCGGCTAAACGGAAAATTAGGGGCATGTATATAAACTGTATTTTATGGTAATTCATGGATTTAAAATGTCGCACAAGAAAGGTGAAAATTGTGAGAAACTGTCCTTTTTTTACCAACAAAACGCTACACATTCCAAACAGAAAGCTTGTCACTTCAATCACTGTATTTATAATGGAAATGATAATCATTGATTATAAATATGTTGCTGCAAAATTAGCTATGTCGCTTTTCTAAAAAAAAATAAAAAAATAACTGTCCTGCACTACAAAAATACTGGAGTTACAAAAATACTGGAGTTACTTTAATAATATAGTCACAAGAAATTACTGCTATTTTTCATAGCACATTTCTGTGCCACATTTTTAAATAACCTCCATTATGTTGTGCACACAAGACCTTCAAATAGAACCTGGTTTTATTTATTGAATTGAATAATTCTCTCCAGTGTGATCGCCCTCTTGCACATTACTGCTCTCAGTGTTCTTTTCTGGTCCAGAGATGCTGAAGCTGTGATATGCAGAAAGGAGTGAAACGGTTCTGGTGTAACTGGTATGGGAGAGTCCCTGCTAGCCAGAACTGGGTCTCTTCAGAGCCAACTCCCTCTTGCACATCACTGCTCTCAGTGTTCTTTTCTGGACCAGAATCCCAGGAGTTGTGATGTGTGAATGTTTAGGCTGCACTGGAAACTCAACCTGTGCCCCACAATTCTCAAGATGAGCAGCCTTTTTCAGGAGCCTCTGATAGCGGGGACTGGTTAAAAAAATTTGTGTCGGCGGTTGATTAATTATCTTTTCTTTCAAATACATAGCTCCCTGTCAGTTGGGTGACAGGTCTTCTTTAAAACATGAAAAGTCATTTAAAGAATAAATAGTAAGTATACCAAAGTAAACACTTTTTTTCCTTCACTCGGACCACAATCAAACTGTATAACCCATTACCCGCAAATGTTGTTTCAGCAGATAACCGTTATGCTTTTACATGAAGAATAGACAGACTCATTAAGAGTAAATCTATACATCACTATTAGCAAGACTGACACCAGTGCAGTTCTATGCTTAAATAATAAATGCAGTGCAGGAAGTGTTTGATACTTTGTTGTGCATTCTTAGGCTGGAAACCCACTGGCTTTAATTACCCGCTGATGCTAGCACATGCGGTTGAGGGGTGGAGGGCTACGGAAGACACTAAGATGACAAACAATGGTTTCACTTGAAGTGAACACAAGTAATCATGTAGGCATCATTCAGGAACATGCCAGAAACCTCCAAAGGGTAACAGAGGACCAGCACTCCCCATCGGCTGCTTATACCAAACATTCCTCTCAATCATGTTTGGTATCAGTAGCTGATGGGGAAAGCCTGTCCTCTATTGTCATTTGGAGGTTCCTGGGATACCTCTCGGTAAGTAAGCTCCCAATTTTAAAACACATGAATGTAAGACCCAATATAGGGACTCTCATTGTTTAGAGTTAAGGCCACTATTCTAGCAGCAGCGCCTTGACAGGGCGGGTGGCTTATCATACATTTGCAAATGTGTGCAACTGTGATTTCTCTATTTGATGTTTAAGTAGAATAACAGCTTTTTACTGGTTTACAGCAGTGTGCTGGGGGAATTTTCTCTCTATTTGTTGCTTCCACTTTACAGTAATGAAATGAATAAAAACAGTAATTGAAGCCAATTAGTTTTGTTTCCATGGTTAAAGATGTTTCTACTTACTGTCAGATTTTTACAATATATCTGCCAAATGGCAGCAAAAGCCTTGTCTGAGTCTTCCAACAGACAAAATAATGTTTTAGCACTTTTGAGAGGCGTTACCCTTTAATTAAAGCTTCCATGAGTTTTCCAGACCCGGTCATAGTTTTGCCACTAGACAAATTTTCAGCAGCAATATGTTTGCAAAGACATTTCTATAAATGTTTGATATAACAAACAAATGCAATAGGGTGATTTTTTTATGGACTGGTCAAACTTTCCTAGAAGGTTAGTAGAGAGTAGTAGAGAGTCCATATAAAATGTACATCCCTCTGTTTTCACAAGGCCACAAGGGTAAATTTTTTGCACCTGCGTCTCACTCAGAGAGCTTTGCTTATAAAAGCACAAGTGAGTTGGGAGGAACTTGCCTGGACACCTGATCACAACATCACAGTGGGCAGCACAGTGGCCTAGTGGTTAGCACTTCTGCCTCACAGCGCTGGGGTCATGAGTTCGATTCCTGACCATGGCCTTATCTGTGTGGAGTTTGTATGTTCTCTCTGTGTTTGCGTGGGTCTCCTCCGGGTGCTCCGGTTTCCTCCCACACTCCAAAAACATACTGGTAGGTTAATTGGCTGCTATCTATATTGACCCTAGTCTCTCCCTCTCTGTCGGACTGTCTGTTTGTGTGTGAGTGTGTCTATATTAGGGAATTTAGACTGTAAGCTCCAATGGGGCAGGGACTGATGCAAGTGAGTTCTCTGTACAGCGCTGCAGAATTAGTGGAGCTATATAAATAAATGATGATGATGATGATTATCATCATCTCTACAAGATCTCTCTGCTTTGTGCTGCCAGAACAGACTTAGGCTGGGTACACACTACAGAGTTTTCAGCTGATTATTGGGCCAATGAATTAAAGAAACGACCGTTCGGCATGATATCGCAATAGTGTGTACTGTACGCTGCAACGATGAAAGATTATGGTTCCAAAGCACAGCGTATTGTTTCATTTGATTATTAAACCAAATTAAAAATCTCTTTCAACAATGGAACAATGTTATTCCAAGTTTGCAGTGTGTATGTACTCATAACCAGCAGTGTCCATAAATCTCTATGCAGTGTGCATAGAGTCACAATCTTTTCAGTCGATGGTTATGACAGATGAAGAGCACAGATCTGAGGGTAAATCTTGTAAAAAGTGTTTAGTGTGTACACAGGAATCGGCTGCTGATCGAGACTTTTTTTTTTTAATTGTTGGTAAAATTGTTGAGGAGCATCAAGAGAAATCTTGTATAGTGTGTATCTAGCCTAACGTCATTTAACATCATTACTGGTGTCTCCCCACACAAAGGAGGGGTCCTGGCTCCACATTCAAGGCTTATTTTATAGCAAATAGAAAAAATGTCGTTGTTTATTTACCTTGTAGGGGATAAAAAAAAACAACAATAAAATGAGTAATAAAAGCATTACCTGAATGATCAATTTATCATCAACATTTTATTAAAAACCTTTCATAGAAAGCTTTATGTAATGTGACAAGCATCTGGCCTATTATTATCTGATCATAACTTGATTGGTCAGATGTGATTGTTTACAGGCCACACATGCTATTGGTTGAACAATTTGGTTTACAATAATCACAATGGTCACACACACTGTCATGGATGTGTCCAGATTACTGGTATTACTTTAGGTTTACTATACTTCTGAGAATTTATCATTTTGGTCTTAGCATCATAATAACCATTACAATAAATAGTAGATGGAGCCAAACGCAATATAATGAAGACACCTGGAACTGTCAAATAAACTAAGAGAACACCAGGGGTATTGTTATAAACGCACAAAAATATTCATTATTATCTGTTATGTACTTGAGGAGGAGTATCATATTAAATCCATTTGTTCCCATGTGAAAAGCTGAGCGTTAAATACAATCCGCCTGTATATAGAAACTGAAATGAGTAATAAAATTGGTCTGGCTTAATGGAAATACACAATTAATTGTATGTGTGTGTGTGTACTTAATAAAGCACAGACTCTCTGTGACAAATCCCTTTATAGTTATAAGCCACTAGTCTGATTAAATGAAATGCAGGAGCATGCATTCGCTATATCATGGCTTTCCATCTTGCTTGAGTATAACCCCAACTGGGAATAAGACATTAGATAAACACACAGTTGATGTACACTCTCTCGTCTGCCTCCTAACTTTGTTGTGACATTTGGCCAGATGTGCATGGAGCGAGCAGCATTTACTCAGCCTCATTGAAAGGAATATTTATTAAAAAACAATGGAATATTTTTTCTTTGATAGACCCGTAATTTATTATTGCCAGCTTTGTCCTAGATTTTCATATAACACTATACAGAAATCAGGTAGAGTTTGCCCCAGACATCAATAATTTTTTTTTGTTGTCATCTCACTGCA
Organism: Mixophyes australis; assembly: GCA_036250195.1. NCBI lineage: Eukaryota > Metazoa > Chordata > Amphibia > Anura > Limnodynastidae > Mixophyes > Mixophyes australis. The sequence continues at coordinate 34,105,970 of JAVHZZ010000002.1, read as the reverse complement.
GACTTTGTTTTCTTGACTCTGTTCTGTTGTGGAGTTTATATTGCTATATTTGCTGTAATCTATAGGATCAGTTAAAGAGACACTATCCATGCTTTTTACGATTCTTTTTATCAAATGGGCAGGTTTTAAGACATAAAAATACCAGGAACATTTGCTTAGATCTTACGTGGATTGTGCATGTCCTACTGCTCACGGGAGTAAGTGGCTGAGGGACAATAAACAGGCCTGGCTATGTAGAAAGGTCACTTAGAGGTAGATTTACTGAAACTTTTAAAAAGGGAACATGGAGGTGTTGCCCATAGAACCCTATCAAATTCTAGCTTTCATTTATTTTATACATCTGAGAAAATGATAGCTAGAATCTGATTGGTCGCTATAGGTAACACCTCCACTTATTAGAAGCTTTAGTAAATCTACAAATTAGACTCAAGTCAAGGATGGGAGAATTTCAGGGGTGGCAGAATGACCCTTTTTTTCATCATATTGCCAAATTATTATTTTGTGTTTGACTAGGGTCTGAACAACTGATTGTACTCAGTCCTAGTCTCATGCAGTTAATAACATGTTATATGTTATAAAGGGAGCAGGGCTAAAACAATATGGAGCCAATGAGATCATCACAATGATCATGGGGGGAAGAACACAAATGTTTCACAAAAGTGACCTATTTGGAATCTCAGTATAAAGAGCAAAAGTTGGAGACACTATATATGAAAAGACATGCTGACATATACTTATGTAATTATAATATAGAAGCTTGTTAAACTAATGTAACAAAAGATAATAATTGGTGATATGATCTTTTAACTGTACAGACATCTCCAGGGAAAAGTCTTACTCATTGGGTTTGGTTAATCTAGTGCCTGGATCCCCCTTTCTCTGTGTGGAGTTAAGGCCCCATTGGATACAATTTAAATAGTTCTGCTACAGTACCAGTCCATTTCCATTGTGATGGTCTATGCTGTGTTGCTCTGGTAGCAAGCTATCCCTAGAACAGTTATAAAGGGAAAAAATGATGCCCACAGGAATAAAGGAGATGTCTATTGAGTTGAATAAATAGAAAGAGTGCCATGACTGTCCTGGTCCTATATATTAAGGATAGTGTGTGTTAGGGAAGAGTTATGTTTTCCTGAAGTCTGAAGTCTTCAGGAGGTGGTGGTCTGGGTTTCCCATTAACGTAAAAGACACCATGAACTATCATTGAGGGCAGCTTTTTGGACCTTTTATCAATGTAAAGACTTAGGAATATACTTACTAAACTGATGTTGCCTATAGCAACCAAACAGATTCTAGCTGTCATTTTGTAAAATGTACTAAATAAATGATAACTAGAATCTGATTGGTTGCTATAGGTAACATCTCCAGTTTTTCACACCTGCAGTTTAGTAAACATATCCCTTAGCCTCTAAATTAAAGTCCTGGGTTAGCAGATTGGAATCTAAATAATTGTCCACCACCTTGGGTAAATCAGATGCACATCAAGGCAGTTCAGTAGGTTACCCCCCCCCCCCCCCCCGGTGTAGCTAACGAGGTTCTCATCCCTGTGTGTTGATTAATATTGTAAAGACAATATAGATTGTGATCTATCTATTAATTTTTCTCTCATACCTATCTATCTATCTCTTATATCTGTCTATCTATCTCTCATCTATCTATCTATGTATCTGTGACAGGATGGACCTCTGATGCCACCCTGTCGTGGTGTTTAAGACTAGGCCTGCCCTGCCACGTCTCCTTTCCTGATCACAATTGCGCCCCTCTAAAAGCAGTAGGTGGGGCTCTGCTGCCACCACTAGGCTCCTTCACTGGCCACTAGAATCACTTCCTGACCTCTTCCTTCAGATCAGGGTTGCTTGGCAGAGCCTCAACCTCAGAACAGCCAGATAACAGATTAGATAAGTATAATCTGTAGGTCTCAGGAATTACAGCAGGTAAGTAGGCGTCAAAACGGGATCCTTAAGCAGTGATGTTTTATTAGCTCAAGAAGTCCTTAAAAGGACAGTTGCACACTAGTTTTAGGTACTAGTGATCTCCAGAAGTTACAGATGGAATAACTCATAACATGGTCAAACAGGACTCTTTTTATACAGTTTCTGACACACATATTGACAGGGAGTATCCCAGCCCCCATAGCCTAGCTGACACCACACATTCTAAGATATTACTTCTAATGTTTGCCTTCAGGATATAATATTTTCTAGACTTTGAGTTAACACAATTTTAAACTAACAATATTTACATCAATCTGTGATTTCCCAAATCACTTGGAGCTAGATTTACTAAGCTGCGGGTTTGAAAAAGTGGGGATGTTGCCTATAGCAACCAATCAGATTCTAGCTTTCATTTATTTAGTACTTTCTACAAAATGACAGCTAGAATCTGAATGGTTGCTATAGGCAACATCCCCACTTTTTCAAACCCGCAGCTTAGTAAATCTAGCCCTTGGTGTTTACACTGTTCAGAGGTTTCCTATCTCCCTAAGACACAGGTTGAAAAAGCTACACAGAGTAGAAAGGTAACGACCCCATATTGTGCAGTCAGACTAAAAGATATGTTGAAAATACGTAATTTGCCTGAGAGGTCCTTTCTTCCTTTCTTATAAAAACAAGTTTCCTCCAACATGACATATTATCTCCTAAATCAATACATGAAAAATGCCCATACATTAAATATATACATTTAAATGACCCTTTACTACATTTAATCCCTTAGTGCTTAGGTTTAACCCATCTTGCATATCTTTCTCTTATATTTATCTCTCTATTTCTCATCGCTCTCTCTCTCTATCTCATATCCATTGTATTCTTTTGTTAATAAACATTTACTTACCTACTATACACTATAAGAACACAAATTAGGAATTGCAAACAGGAAGACAGAAATAGTACTGTGCAGCTAGCCAATGCTAAAAGCAGCAGCACAATCTCTCAGGCACATGTCCGTAACTACAAAACTATTTTTATATCACACAATTCATTTCCAAACACAGGAAGCAAAATAAAACCTAATTTCTAAAGTGGCACGTCATTATTTTAATTGCTTTAAAAGCAATTATCACTTCCAATACAAGGTTAAGCCTCAATGTATTTTTGAATGCTTTTTTGAAAAATACAGACCCAACGCTGTATTCATCAAGCTAAATATGTTTACAAATTGCTGTTTTTTCCCCTCAAATTTGCTGAACAACATGACATATGTTTATGTATTTAATTATAAACAGTATATTGCATTTTTAATATATATTTTCACCTGCATATATCCGAGTCATATCACCAAAAATCCCAAAGCTAATCTTTTATCCTAAAAACAAACAATTTATAGGTTACCTCACTTAGCATCATCAAAGCTCTGGCAGGCAGTGTAATAGTAGATAGCAGATGGATAGTTGCATTTTATTTTCTTAAACTCTCTTGATTAAATTTTACTTTTATTGTCACCAATAAATATGTGTACAGTGTTAGCCTGTTCTGATTCGGCAAACTTCCAAAGTTCAACTGTTATATCTTTATTTAAAATTGAATTTGGAAACAGACATCAATGAATTCTATGAAAACAATTGTCTTGCATGCACTGCAGACAGATGAAAATCTTCCACAAAACAAATATTTTGTCTCTGCCTGTTTGAAATATATGCCCTGGGAACAAACACTAATGTAAACTGCAGAGGAACAAACATACATTTACATGTTGGCTTTTTAGTGTGTCATTAAATATATCCGTAAAAAGGCCTATTAGGGAAAGAAAAGTGGTTACAATGACAAAGCTGCAATTTACATTGCTTGCTTTACACTCCATTACAAAATAATGCATAATTTGTTTATATTATTATGCTTGATTTATTTTTGTCTGTTGTATATTGCGTTTAATGTTTTATGTTTACCGGTGCTTAATGTGTGTGACTATTTCTTGCGTTAGAAAAAAATTATTTTAAAACATAGAGGGGGGGGGGGGGGATTCAATTCGGCGTGAGGTGCCGCGATGTGTCTCAGGAACAGTTCGTGGAGGTGGATTGCGGCAGATTCTTTTACTCAAATCTCCGCTTATTTTTTCCATAGAGATGCGAGGAGAATATGAGTGCAGATTATGTACCGTATTAGCGATATCAGGCAGCTAATTGAATTCCCCAATTTGTAGTAACTTGATGGCTGGCCTGAACTCACCGTCTCTTTAAGACATTAGTAATAACCTGACGCTCTTTGCAAAACATAAAAGTGAAACTTGCGATTGTATTTCACATGTGGGATGTCGCAAGATTCCTGAGGGCAATACATATTTGTACTGAAAAAAATATGGCTGTTTGAGGGGCTATTACATTTTCAGAATTTGATGAGCAAGAACAGATCAGGTCTAGGATATAAACTTGATGGAGGTTGGCATGTAAGACTCGGGCTGATGCGAAGGCTGAGTTTAGTATATATAATATATGTATATATATATATATATATATATATATATATATATATATATATATATATATATATACACACACACATACATATACATACATGCAGCATGGTTTTGCCAAGGTGCAAAGTTACGCCTTTTTTTTGCTTTGCTCTCCTTAATGACTCAAACTCTTTATGTCTAGAGTTGTTTACGAATATAAACTAAGAGGATGGTGGTATGACATCCTTACCCTGGGCCAGGCACTGTAAACAATACACAATCCATCTTGGAGCAAACTTCCTGCAGAAGGTGTCAAGGGTGTCAGGTATTTTGTCGGAAATAAGGTTATAACTGAATAGACAACATCCATCGCTTCGTGTGCTGTTACCCCTTTGGCAGCAGCTCCTCCCACTAAGAAAGTTCTCCAGGCAGATTTACCTGGAGAATTGGAAATAATAAACATTCCAGCAGATTTCATTATAGTAATGGTGGAAAATATGCAAATGGATGTATGTTTTTTTTCAAGGAATCAGTTGCATAAAATCCATAAAAATCCATAAAAATTGTTCTTTCCATTCAGTAAACTACAAATGTCTTCCCAGATTATAATTTTGTTTTATCTGATTGGGAAATATTGAATAGAAAAAAAACAAACAATTGAAATATTACAATTGTTACTATGTTACAGGAA